>PVKH010019317.1:0-14881 GCA_004027955.1 Chaetophractus vellerosus
AAAGGGAAGAACATGACTTTCAATTTTACTTGAATAAGTAAAGACTCCAAGCCATCACAGTTAGAGAGATAGGACATTGAAGCTCACTTTCATGCAGGATTCATTCTCTTCTGCCACCTTTTCTGGTGCTTCCTTGATGCCATGATTACAGCGACATTAAAATTATTGTTTAATCCAGACTAGATATAGACCAGCCTGGGGCTTGGATCTGCTGGGGGTGAGGGTAAAATGATTGACACTACTTGTTTATAACATTCTGGGCTTCCCTGGAAGCAGCATGGGGCTCAGCTAGTTTCCCCAGAACAGAACTTTGGATGATAAAATCACATCCATACAAAGAGCAAAACAGGGCATGTGAAAATCCTGACTTCAGCCAAGAGCCAATTCTTCTTTTTTTTTGAGATTTATTTTTTATTTATTACATATCCCTCCCCCCTTTCTGCTTGTTCTTGCTGTGTTCATTCTTGTGTTCTTCCATGTCTACTTGTCCCCCAGCCCCGTGCGGCGACCCGTCGAGTAAGCTCACCACGTGGCGGTCTGCCTGCTCATGGGGGCTTGCCCTGCTCATGGGGTTGCCCTGCCCGCAGCGGCTTTGCCCTGCCCGTGGTGGCTTTGCCCTGCCCTCAGCGGCTTGCCTTCTCAAGGTGGTCTGCCTGCTCGAGGAGGCCCCAGGAACCGAACCTGGGGCCTCCTATGTGGTAAACCAGCACCCTACCAACTGGGCTACAGCAGGCCCCAAGAGCCAATTCCTGATACATTATGAAAGGGTTTCCATTTTGATTACATTTATTTTTATATATATATATATTAATGGGATGATATATTTAATGGAGGTACTAATCTAATATTTAAATTTCCAAGTGTACTACTTATATGCTTTGATTCTGGTTTCAACCAATACTACATTCCTAAATATTTTTAAAATCTATTTTTGAATTTGGATTTTGTCATAGAAGGAGGTGTTGAATAATATGCATATTGCATTGTGAGTTACAGTTTTATTATTCAAATTGTGTAAGACATTACATGTTTTAGTTTTCTCAGCCATCAAAATAATAATGGTTTGAGAATGACACCATTGACTACTCATTGAACAATGTCCATTGGGTTCTAACTACCTGCTAGGGACATTGCAAGGTACTGGAGAAGCAAATATGACAATCATATTGGTCCAAGGAAGTAAATAAAAATAAAAAATATATAAAATATTTCTGAGCTTGTTTTTAGTCAGTTTCTTCAGGGATGTCCGGTAGAAGAGAATCAGCATTAGCCTTGCTCTTTAGCTTGGACTGGCTCTCTGGAATGAGACGTTGTCATCTTTTTGAGGAAGAACTCTGTCCCCTGTTTGGCAAGACCAAAGGGCTATGTCATACCAAGCTCTATAGCGGGTTTGCCTCGCTTCAATTTCAAAAGAAAAATACCACTTGATGTTTTCATAAGGAAATGTCCCCTGTGGCTTCCTGTCAGCTTGTCTTACAAATGTGGTTCTCACTATTTCAGAAAAACATATTTGCCCTTGCTGGTAATATCAACTATACATCTGACTTTTCCTGACCTTTTCAAAGGCATCACATAACCTGGACATTATATGCATCATTGGTTCTCTGTAAATGAAAGATTTCAAAAAGCGAGAGATACAAGCAGTAGGAAAAATAAAATTTGCTCTAATTTTAAAAATCTGACTTCATACTTGTATTCTTTGGATTCCCATCCATGGCCACTCAAAGTCTGTACATTATAAGAATAATACAGAACTTGTGGGAAATTCTTATGGCATGTTTTCTAGAAGAACATTACGCTAAAAATTCGATTATATTCACTGTCTACATTTTACTTTGTGTACTTTCATATATTTAGACACATCAATTAGCAGCAGATATGATTCTGTAAGCTTTATTCATCATTTACATACACTTGAAGTTCCAAAGTCTTTCAAAGCATTGTCACTTTTCCTTCCTATAAGACCTATTAAAAATCACTTTAATTATTTCCTCAATTTATTTAAAAAATCAAGTTGTCAAATTGAGTCTATTAGCTTATTATATTGGTTTCTTAGTGATTTCACATACTTATTAAGAAAGCGCTTTCCATAGTATCTGCTGTCATTGTTGCAATATTTTTCTAAGATGGTTACTAAAATATTCCTATGATGTCTACAGCTTTAGACAATGATAGTAAATGAAATATTTATTCATTTGGTGACCATAAGTTAATATATTTATAATTGGAGTTCTGGAAGAAGAGGGAGAGAGGATGAGGCATAAGCAATAATTGAAGATGTAAAAACAAGGCAAACCTTCCCAAACTGACAGAAGATATCACATAACAAATTTAATAAGGCATATGTAATAAGGCAGAATAAATTCAAACAAAATCACACATAGGAGCATCATACCTAAACTGTTTTTAAAAACACTAAGCGATATCTTTTAAAAAGGCAGGAGGAAAAATATATTGAAATGGGGAAATCAGACTAACTGCTGACCTCTCAAAAATAATAATGTGATCAGAAGAGATTGGAATTTTATTTCAAAGTGGTAAAAGAAAAATTTTCCAAACTAGAATTCTAAAACAAGGAACTATTCTTCATTAACGAAAGTCAAGTAAAGGCATTTTAACACAAATGGGAGCTGAGAGAATTGGTTGCCAGCAATAACAAATAATATGATATAAAAATGCTTAGAGAAATGAAGAAAATCCTAAATAAATAGTTTGAGAAACTATGTGCATGGATTGGAAAACGCAAAACTGAACATACAGTAATTCTTCCCAATTGGGTCTGCACATTCAGTGATCCTAATAAAAATTCTAACAGGTTTATGTTTTGGAACTTGATATGATCATTTCAAATTTTATATAGGTGTTAAAACATTTAAGAAAAGATGAAGACACATGTATTACTTTCCTACTGCTGCTGTAACAAATTACCACAAATTTGGTGGCTAAAACAATATATATGCATTAATTTCCTGTTCTGGAAGTCAGAAGTCCCCAAATCAATGTGTCCTTTCTAGAGTCTGTTTCCTTGCTTTTGCTCATGAATCAGTGTTACTTGCCCCTGTTTTCTGCAGTTATGTCACTTTCTTTGACCCTGACTTCTGCCTCCCTCTTATAAGGACCCTTGAGATTACATGGGGACCACCAGGATAATCCAGAGGCATCTCACCATCTCAAGAGCCCTAACTTAATCATATCTGCAAAGACCCTGTTACTATGAAATGGAATATAACACTGGTTCTGGGAACTGGGCAGGGATATCTGTCTACCTCAACAGTGTTAGGGATAAGAACAAGTTGGGAGGATTTACTTTCTACATACAAAAACTTTATTATGAAACTGTAGAATTCAAGAGAGTATGGAATTGATACAAGAATGGTAAAATAAAATTAAATTAAATTAAATTTAAAAAGTAAAATAAATAAAATAAAATAATAAAATAAAAAATAAAAAGAATGGGAAAGAACAGCAAGTCCAAAAACAAACACACATAATTTGGCTGCCTTTCATAAAAAGAGGCTGTTACAATAGGATATCTTTATGAGTAAAATAAAGTGAATAAAAAAACTAATGCAGATGAATTAAAGACCTGAGTACAAATGAAAATAATACAATTTCTAGAAGAAAATGCAGGAAAAAGATCTTCATAATAAGAAGTTATTTTTTATTTTTTTCTTATAAAGCACTAACTGTAAAGGAAAAGATTGATTAATTGATATTAAGAATATGAAAAATGATTCTAAACCTTTATAGTAATCAAGAGGATGCCAATTCAAACTATGAGATACCCAAAGACTTCCATGAAATTGGATCAAGTAAATAGAATCAGAAAGTTTGTTATACTACTAGGAAAACCAATACAATGCTATTGTAAGTATAAATTGGTACAACTTCTATGGAATTATTTGCTAAGGTTGAATATATGCATACTAAGTAATCCCCTCCCTATTGTGTGCCCTGACAGATATGCATATATAGATTCACCAACAGACAAGGATAAGTGTTCCTATCTGCATTTTTTTTAGGAAGTACTGGGAATTGAACTCAGGACTTCACGCATGGAAGTAAGCGCTCAACCACTGAGCTACATCTGTTCCCGGATGAGAGTTGGTTTTGTTTGTTTGTTTTTGTTTTTAGGAGGTAGTGGAGATCAAACCCAGGAGTTCGTACATGGGAAGCAGGCACTCACCACGTGAGCTACATCCACTCCCCAGCATTTTTTGTAATAGTTGAATTCCACAATAATCCAAGTGTCTAATATCAACTGCACAAAGGTGAAATGAATTGTGTTATAATCATACCATTGAGCACCATATAGCAATGAAAATTAATGGACTTCAGCTACAATACAATGTGAGTGAACCTCAAAGAACATAATATTTGAAAGAAGCCAGAAACAAGAGCACATGCTCCAGGTTCTCATTTATAAATTGTTTTATAAGCTACACTAGTAGAAACTCTCTGGAAGGATAAATGGGTAGTGGCTGGAATGATAGCTTTTTGAGTGCTATCAATATCCAATTTCTTGGCCTGATGCTAGTTTCATGGGGTGATAATTCATTAAGCTGCACATTTGTGTTCTGAACTCTTTTAAACATGTGCTGTATATTTTAGTAAAAAAGATTTTTAAAAAAGATTTTCAAGATAGTGAGATTGTGAGCAATTTTGCACTTTTTATATTGTGAAATAAAGAATTATGTTATCTGTGTAATTAATTAAAAATAGAGAAAAGATTATAGCTTTGACATTAATACATACCCAAGCCTGTGCACATAATACTAAACAAAAATGTTGCTTTAGACCAGTATTATGGAAGAAATTTAGACATTGATCTCTCATTTGGGAAATGTTATACATAGGAAAATACAATTTTTCCATGATCATATTGGTTCACAGGTAATGAGACAAGCAAAAACACTGCATGCATAACGATTATGCCAGCAATTTTTAGTAGCAAGGCAGTAATTCATGTATCATGCTGAGATTCATTTTCTCCATTGTGAAATATAATGGAGAGAAAATATTTGATCAAGACAATTCTAAAAATAATCTGTCATTAAATTTTATTACAATATGTATTCACAATAACATGATATCGTTTATTATTGTAAATGAACATGGCTCCAATAAGGAAAAAAGACCCTACTGAGTACTTTGTTTATCTCTACTACTGACATTCTGGGATTTTGCCCGAAGGTTCAGGATTTTCAATAAGGAATTTCCTTCTCCCTGGTCAGAACGCAGACTCTTCCAGGCTGGGTGAATTTACCCAATTGTTATCATCTCTGGGCCATTCTTAGGTTCTGGTTCTTTCTTTGCATAATCCTCTTTTCCTTATTACTCTGTCGCATAAATTCCACCCACTTCCCCCCTCACTAACTGCTCCCTAACACTCCTTCTAGACTAGCATCATGAACAGAAGCAGAAATCCTGAAGGTTTTTAAAGATGAGGACATTGAAACTAAAAGCGTCTATTTAATAATTTAACATGAGGTAAGTTATGGCAACATGGGTTAAAATTCTCCTACCATCTATATTGGTTACTTGTTTATTAGGATTTGCTATAATCAATGTAAAATATCTAAATTATCTTTTTAACATTTATCAAGACTAATAATATGAAATGTTTGGTGGTAATGTTCGTGTATGTTTGTTTTGGTCAGCCACAGAAGTGCCTTTTGAAATATACCAAAACTGGTCGGTCTTCATAAAGGGTATTTATTTGGGGTAGACACTTACAGTCACCAGGCCACAAAGCATAAGTTTCTTCTCCTACCAAAGTCCACGTGCTGGAGCAAGATGGCTGCCTCTGTTCCCGGGACTGCATTTCTCTCTGGGCTTAGCTTCTGCTTCTTCCACAAGTTCAGCTGTAGACCATGAGGTTCTCTACGCGTTGCGTCTCTCCACAAGGCCAGCTGTAGACTATCGGGCGAACGGCTCACTCCAACATCAGAACTGCTTCTCCAATCCGCTTCTCTAAATCTCTGCAACTCAGATCTGCTGCCTAACCTTTATACTTCAGACCACATCCACCGAGGGGCGGGGCCCAACACCCTCATGACATGGCCCAGTTAATACCCTGATCATAACTTAATCACGCCGAGATGAACAGATTAGTTTACAAGAATTATCCAATTTATATTTTTGGAATTCATAATTAAATAAAACTCTGAAACCATTACAATGTTGTTGGTACTTGAACACAACAATGAGGCCCAACTAGTAACTTGGAAACAATTTTGCCCACTGAAAGTTAAATTTTAAAATTAAAAAGAAATGCAATTATAAGTTTAAGACCTGTAGAATAAATTGCTGGCCCTGCTTGTCTTGACTATATTCTGATTAATATTATTGACATTTCCAAAGAAGAAGGAGTTAGAAGGGGATTGATTTTTGTAGGAAAGGAATTAGAATATATATATATATATATATATATATATATACATGCACACAGAGTCATTATTTAGTCATGCTTTTTTTCTGGATTTTTATACTCTTGTCATAAGATAAACCATCCTTCCTATGAACACCTGTCTATCTTAACCAGATAACATGCAATGATCCACTCTGTGACTAAACTATTTTGTTCCAGTCACTCACAAACCAAGCTTACAGTTATGGCTTAGTTTCCCACACATCTGCATCATCCAGAGCATTGGCACTCTGCCCATTTCCCCTTGGGTTCCTTTTAACCACTGTTATGTAGCCCAGAAGCTTTAAGCTTCCATGTGGCTCTGCTCCCAACCACCAGCACCTGCAGATTCAGCTTTTGGAAGAATGCACTAGGGCACTGGAGCCCTCTTTGTCTGTATACATAGAAAACAAAATTGCCTGGGAATTTATGTCCTCCCAGGTATGAACCTTATCTAGTGATTGACAGGTGCAGAAGGCTGGTCCTCCGAGGCTCTGGGAGA
This sequence comes from Chaetophractus vellerosus, assembly GCA_004027955.1. NCBI lineage: Eukaryota > Metazoa > Chordata > Mammalia > Cingulata > Chlamyphoridae > Chaetophractus > Chaetophractus vellerosus. The sequence goes on from PVKH010019317.1 coordinate 6,912, forward strand.
CAATCAGAAAGTCTCTCCTTCCCTGTCTCACTTTCTCATTCTCCCTAGTTTCTACTGTGCTGCTTCCTTAATCAATTGCTTGCACACAAATCTTTATCTCAGGCACTGTGTCTGAGGAACTGGAGCTAATGCAGCCTAGTTTTCAGAGAGAAAAAAATAATGGACTATTTATGTCATGATGAGAATTTTAGTATTGTTGTCATCACAATTGGCCAAATCAAACAATGCAGGAGACAACAAATAGGAAAAACACAGACATAGCTCAGCAAGTCTTTGTGCATATAATGCAGGTTTGATCAGAGTATATTAACACTTAGGTTTCTTCTTGATTGTTTCTGGAAGATTCAAAACCCAATATTCCTAATCTTGGCCTAACATCCAAGATATTCTATCAGTTACACAGGAGAATCCCTGTATCACAGGGCATATTTCAGTGACTCTAGTGATTTGGGAATTTTCTCCAGAATTAGTAAACTAGAATTTTCAGAAGAATATTTCCAAATCTTCCGCTTCTCCCTCATAATGTATTTATAAGTGGCTTCTTATTTCTGATCGGTCAATACTTGTTATTGTAGTAGAAGTTATATCAGCCAGAGCATTAGCTTATTTATTCATGTAATAAATCACGATTGAGTGTCTATAATGCACCAGATATTGTGCAATGGGCTGTGGACAAAATTAAATAAGCAAGAACATGCAGATCTTTTTTTCTCAAATAGCTCAAAACCCTGTGGTGGATACAAAATGTAAAATCAAAATGTATTCAGATGAATTCCATGGTACCACCAAGGAATGAAAAAAGCTCACTCAGTTTGGAATATTAACTTTATGTCACCCAGTACATCTTTTTAGGAAGCCCTCAGAAACCTTTTCCATTATTCCCATTTTGACAGAGCATTCTGATCACATTCTCACACTCTCCAGGTTTCCCGATGTCCTGCTTTTTTTCAGGCTTCCAGATGTTCTGATTTTTAAGGATCTCATATTATTCCCGAAAGAGCCCTATACTCTGCTTTGTGCATCCAGCAGACTCCAACTAGCAAAAGAACAATTAAAAGGAATAAGATCCATCAACATGCAGACACTACAGATAAGTCTCCCTATAATAAAAGGCTCATCCTACATATTTCTTGTTTCCAAAAAATGTTAACATAGTTTGCAAAGAAATATTTTCATTATCTCTACACTTGTTTTGTATATTGAGGGAACATAAGGGTCGTCAAGTTCATACATATTCCCTACATTAATTCTATATTATCACTTTAGCAAATACAAATAAGTAGTGGATTCTCAAGCACTAGTTATGATCTGGAGATATATGCATATCACTAAGCCATTTTCAAAGCTAGATTATATAAACCCAACTGAACAACAAAATATGCCATTAAAAGTACCATTTTAACAACAGTAGTGCCTAAAGCAGTACCAGAGAATCAAAACAAACCTCTCCTATTTCAGCAATCTATTTTATTGATGATAATAGTAACAGATATTCTAATCACATGTGCCTTGGAAGATGTGCATTAGTTGACATAACACCAATTATTCGATGAGTCTTTAAAAGGTAAATCGTATCACATTTGTTATATTCTCAGCTATTCCATATGATTTTCATGGAAGGTTCCAGTTATCTGATCTTATATCCAATTTGGCAATGCATATTGTCAATTAGGTAATAACAAACCAATGATTTTCATGTAGAGTATTATCTGATTCGTTTTTTAAAAAAGCAGTTTAATGAAGCTCTCAAGTGTCAAATCTGATTTATCAGAAAATGCTTGGATCTTTTCTTTCATTCTTTAACCCCATTAATCCATTTTAACCCCTTTTAACACCCTCTTCAGTTGCTCCATTGAGTGATTATAAAGAAAGAAAAATAAAATCTAAAGAAAAATTTTAAACAGTTCATGGAGGTTAAGACAGAGAGATTTTGTGGGACAAATGGTAAAATAAAATCTTAGCTTCCATGGACAAAATTTTAAAAGGCCCTGACCCAGTCCCCATGCAACTCTTATCCAGTAAGACTGAAATTCTCTGTCTCATATTGAGTGCTATGGTGACTCTAACATTAGAACATTAGAATAGCAGCATTGACATTTATTGACTTTGTTGTAAGAGCAATAAAAAAAAGAGGGCACTAATATTTCCAGGTAAGATAATTATAATCAGTGTACATTTTGCATTAACCCAGGTTATTTTGAGCCATGAATTGTGCCAGTCATTGACCATTGTTCATTATAATTTCCAGGTCAGAACATTTTACATGTACATTCTGTCAAAGCATTGCATCAATCTAAAATACTTTATACATCAAAAGCTATCATAGAGAATTATTAGAAGTACATGAATATTTTAGTAGATTTATGTTATGTCAACACATACTAAATATAATAAATGGAAAGAAACTTCAGAATTCAGTGAGTTTGAAGACTCCATAGAGAGCACTTTATCTTTTTCCTTATAATGAATACTAAACCAATATCTTCAGGATAATAGTTAGGGAAAAACAAAGAAAATAAACAAATTTTTCATCGTTAGAGTTGCAGGTCTTCAAAAAAGCAGAAAAATAAGACACCAAAGTCTGATATTTCCCTCTTGAGTATTTTTCTCATATTGCGGTCAGGACAGCAAAGCAAACATATTTCAACAGATATTGCACTGAATCTGATATCCTATTTTATATTTGCGCATGGAGAAAAACATATTGCTATTATTTACTATGCAAATATTTTAAATACTATTATATAATTCTATATCCCAATCTTGTATTAAATAATTTTAATCAAAGGTGTTTAAAAATTTTAATATTTCTAGCATCTTGAAATTCTTTGAAATTTAAAACTTTTTCATAATCATATATTATTTTTATTTTGAATTAACATTTAATTTTATGGTAGTTCCTAAAATGTAATTTTAATTTTTACATGTTTATTCATTTAACAAATATTCATTTTAATGGAACATCTGTGAATCTGGCACTATTCTAAGCACTTGAATCATAACAGTGAATCAAATAGACAAATAATAATGTCTTACGGACCTTACATAACTATGATATATATTAACAATTAGATGGAATCATTTATTTCTAGGAAAAGATACTTACAAGTAGTCACGAATATGTGCTAAGTTCCTAAACATGAAATCATTCACAATAATTATCATTTTCACCAGAGTATGAATTTATTAAATTGTTTTAGAATGTATTGAGCTCATCTTTATCTTATGCACAAAGAAGTATTGCACTGACAGAAAAAACTAACTGAACTTGTCACTAATGTATTTTTAAAACAAGAAATTATTTGAAGCATCAACTTTCAAATATTTGTTTTTCATTCAGTGTCTTATTTTTCTATATAGAAAAAAATTTATATCTATCTCACTATTATTTCAGATGTCCAATAAAGCATCATTAACCTCCTCCACTAACATTCCAACCCAGTAGTAGCCCAAGCAAGCTCTTCAGATTACTCAGTTGTTCGTTTATCTATGCTATGATAATAACGGAAAATAGCATGGTGTGAAAGTACTGCAGATTGACATGATGTTTTGACTATGCAAAATGAATTGATGTTGTCAAAATATTTCATAGTTCAAATATCATCCTTTCAAATATAATTTGATAATTCAAACTCTTTTTCTTAATCTGCTACTGCGTCTTGAATGAAACAATGTCTGAGCACAAAATTAGCAACATTAAGTTGGCATAAAAGCTTATGCAGAAGAGTGAAAAGAAGATAAAGAGAAGGGAGAGGCAGAGGGAAGAAGAAAGAAAAATGACCAAAAAGAGGAGAAGGGGAAGAAAAGAAGAAGATAAAAACCGTGGCAACAAATGAATCAAGGACTTAAAGCAAGGAGGCGGGAAAAAAAAATTTACTTATCAAGATTTCATCAATGTTATTTAAAGCAACATGAGAGTGAACTTGTAGGAACACAGTGAGCAGATTTTCATCTCTCTTTAATCAGCATCTACTTAAACTCTATTTTATGTTCCACAAACCAACTCATCTTCATTTAATTTACAGGTTAATACATCTTTCTCCCCAATAAAGAAACATATCAGAAAGAGACCTATCATGCTAATAATAGCTACCCATTATGAAATAATCACTACATATTGAGCAAAGTATAATGGATTTATTTACCTTTTCCTATTTAATCCTCACAAAAACCCTAGTGAAGTCAGTACTGTAATAGTACTACTATTTTATCCATGAGAGAACAAATCACAAAGATTATAGCATTTTCCTAATATCAAAGGACTAATAAATATAAATCACATTTACATGGCAGATGGGTTTAGGGCAGAGATTAGCAAACTGTAGTCCATGGGTCAATCTCAAACTACCATCTGTGCTTGTAAGCAAAAATTTTAAAACACAGCCATACCAAGGAATTTATTCAATGTATATGGCTGTTTTTATGCTACAACAACAGAGTTGACTTTTTTTACAATGGAATCCATATGGCCTGTGACACATAAATTATTTACTATCTAGCTCTTCAAAGAAAAACTTTACCAACCCCAGGCCTAAAGCCACAAACTGAATTTTTAACCCCGTGCTGAAATCTATCAATGAAATTTACCGTATTGTGTGGATTGAAGTTACTATATTTAATGCAGGACTTCCAGAAGAAATGAGTGAGGCAAATCCTTTTCCCAAAGAACTGAACAAAGCTGTCAAAACAACCACTTCGGATACTGGAAATTAACCAAGGGCATATAACACATTGAGACACATTTATTCAAGAAAAAAAATACTGAACCTTAGTAAGAAGAGTGAGAATCTGTGTTCCTTTAAACTGTGGCAGCTCCGACGCCTCCAATACCCGCCCCGTCCTGGTGCAGTAATTCTACCAGAGTGGGGCAGGATGCTGGGGCCAGTGACTCTGAAGAGAGGAGAAAGCAAAAGGGCCAAAAAAGTATTTTAAAGCAGGTCCGGCTGGATAGCCCAGTGGATAGGGCGCCGGCATACCACATGGGAGGCCCCGGGTTCAGTTCCCAGGGACCTCTCCTAGCGGACAGACCGCCTTGAGAATGGCAAGCCACCATGGGTGGGCCAGAGCCGCCGTGGGCAGGGCAAAAAGCTGCCACGGACAGGCAAAAGCCGCCACGGGCAGGGCAGGTCGCCCGCGAATGGAGCGCAGCCAGCCACCCGCGAACTGAGAGCCGGCCGTGAATGGAAGCAGAAGCCGCCCACAAGCGGGGAAAGCCACGCCTGCGCAGTGACCAGTCTCGGCGCGTCCCCGCAGTAGGGGGGAGGGGAGATATGTAATAAAATAAATAAATCTTTAAACAAACAAAAAAGTATTTTAAAGCATTTATCTACACATCTAGGAAGCTCAACAAACTCCAAGTAGGTTAAAGATAAAGACATCTACAACTATATATATCAGGTGAAGTGGTTAAAGACAAAGATAAACAGAAAAGCTGAAAGCAGTAAGAGATAATTACACACTGTATAAAAGTAAATTGTAATAAGGAAAACAGCTGATGTTTCACCAGAGAACAGTACACAGTATGATTATATCTTCAAAATACTGTAATAAAAATAAAAAGTAAACCAATAAATTTATATTCAATAAAATTTTCCTTCAAAAATTAAGGCAAAATAAGGACGTTCACAGATTTAAAAATGACAGAATTTGAGACTGCCTTAACAAGAAATAATGAAAGTTGTCTTTTAGGCTGAAAGGAAATAACAGATGCTAACTCTAATCATAAGAAGAAAAAAATCACTGGTAAATGTTATATAGTAAATGTAAAAGTGCATGTGTGTGTATGTGTAAATTTTCTATTCTCTTAGCAGATTTAAATTAAAATACTATAAAACAATAATTAGGTAATTAAATGAAGGAACTGTGTAAGATATATGTTAATACATATAAGACAGCATATACATATATATCTCATATATAACATAGATATATACATATGCACAAAGAAGGAGAGAGAAAATGGTAAAAATTAGACAAAGTTTCTATTTCTTACTGGAATGGTTACTATTAATCTGAATTAGATTGTTTAAAATCAAGATTCATATTATAATCTGTAGATCAACCACTATGAAATGTCTCCAAAAATAGTGTAAAGTTATTAACAAAGGTATTAACTGTAGGATACTACACTGAAAGTTATCTATTTAAAACAAACAGCAGTATGGAGGAAAACAGGAACAAAGAAAATACATGGGGCATGTAGAAAATGGAGTGCAAAATGGCAGATATAAAGTCAGCCATATCAATAATTATATTAAATGTAAAAAAATAAACTTACTGAACAAAAAGCAGAGATTTTTAGACTGGATTAGAAAAAAATTATTATAATCAATGTTAAACAATTATAAAAAAATATATACCCTTAAAAATAGAGCTCCTAAAATACATGAAGTCAAAACATACATAATTAAAGGATCAAGTAACATTTCAACAATAATAGTTGGAAGATTTCAATGCCACACTCTTAATAATGGAGAGAAAATCTAGACAGAAGTTCAGCAAGTATGTTAAGGACTTAAGTAACACTTATCAGCCAACTTGAACTGACATCTGCACAACAATCAAAAACAGCAAAATGCGTATTCTTTCCATATACACATGGAACATTAACCAGGAGAGACCATGTGATAAACCATAAAACAAGTCCCAGTTAATTGAAATGGATTAAAATCATCAAAGTACATTTTCTGACGTCAGTGGGCTAAATTAAAACATAAGAACAGAAGAAAATTGGGTAACCCACAAATATTTGGAAATGAACTCATTTCTAAGAAATGAATGGACCAAAGATAAAATAATTAGGAAAAATAGAAAGTAATCTGAGCTAAATTAAAGCAAACACATGACATATTAAAATTTATGGGATGCAGCTAAATGGTTAGAGGGAAATTTATAGTTTTAAAAGTATTTTAGAAAAGAAAAAAGATCTCAACTCAATATCTAAGCTTCATCTTAAGAAATATAGGAAAGAAGAACAAATTAATTTGAAACAAGTAGAGAAAAGAAAAAAGATTAGAAAAGAATTCAATGAAATATAAAGCAAAAATCAATAATCAATGAAACCAGAGTTGGTTTTTTGCAACTTTCTTTCTTTTTTTTTTTAAATATTTATTTTATTTTATTACATTTCTTCCCTCCCCCCCCGTTGCGGCGACGCGCCGAGACTGGTCACTGCGCAGGCGCGGCTTTCCCCGCTTGTGGGCGGCTTCTGCTTCCATTCACGGCCTGCTCTTGCTTCAGTTCGCGGGTGGCTGGCTGCGCTCCATTCACAGGCGACCTGCCCTGCCCGTGGCGGCTTTGCCCTGTCTGTGGCAGCTTTTTGCCCTGCCCACGGTGGCTCTGGCCCACCCATGGCGGCTTGCCCTTCTCAAGGTGGTCTGCCCGCTAGGAGAGGTCCCCGGGAACCGAACCTGGGGCCTCCCATGTGGTATACCGGCGCCCTATCCACTGGGCTATATGGCCGGCCCCGCAACTTTCAAAAAAATTGACAAACCTTTAATTAGAATGGAAAAGAACAAATAGGAAGACAAATTGTCAAGAATGAGAAAGGGAACATCACTGCTATCTTATAGAAATTAAAGGGATTATATTAAGAAAGGCTGTATGCCAAGAAACTAGATAGCTTTGATGAAAGGTCAACATCCCTAAAACGACACAGACTACCAAAATTGACTGAAGAAAAAAAGAGAAGAAAATCTGAATATACCCATAGTAAGTAATGGAAATGAATTCATAATTATCAATTTTCATTCAAAGAAAAACTCAGAGGAGATGGAATCACTGTTGAATTGTATAAAACACTTAAAGAGAAAAATGCCAATCCTTTCAAAGGACTTTTAGAAGAAATAAGAAGATTTAACTCTTCCCAGTTCATCCTACCAGATCAGTATTACTCTGAGACCAAAGCCAGAGAAGATATGATAAAAAAGAAATCATCACCTAGTAAACTAAACTCGAGAGTTTACCTCCAT
>PVKH010019318.1:0-14884 GCA_004027955.1 Chaetophractus vellerosus
CAAGAAATATTTGTTTTTCCTAAGGGGCTCCAAGGAACAAATAAGTCAGAGAGAAGGGAGAAAATGTTATATACATACATATATATATTCAAACTAGGTACTGTCATTAAGCTCAGGTACACAGGTAAGGGTCTCCTCAGAGTCAGTATAGCACAGATCTGCTAGGGTAGTTTTTAAATGTGTACCAATTGGAAAAGTATTTTAAAGTGCCACCTTGTAATGATGGGAGATATAAGGATTTATGCACTGGTCTACTAGTAAATATTTAACAACTGGTTAATGGTTATACATGAAAAGGACAGGGGTGCTTATTTGAAGAGTTTGCCAATTTCCATGGTGTAAATGTTTCTACAATTCAAGCTACTACCTTGACCTCAAGCAACTCACAAAAGTCCTGAAAATTTAACAATAGGTTCTTATGAGCTGGTATGAGCAGAATTCTTCACACTACTGCCTGGGTATTTCAGTATCTGTTTGTGTATGGATGTAGGTAGCATGTAAGGCATTTTTTATGTGAAAATGTTTTCTGAAGCTCAGGAGAAATTGAATTTTTGTTTCCCATTACTCTGGAGCTTAGCATTCTAAGTAAGCATAGCCTTTCTGTGATACCTGAATCACATTTTAATTAATCAAATTATACTTGTATAACCATTTGACAGTTTATCATTGTTCTTATTAGTTGGCTATAACTTGGACACAATTAATCTTCAGTGAGTAATGTACAAATTCTTTTTTTGCTTTAATTGGCATGTATTTATTATATGCATACAGTCTGGTTTGGAAATTCCTTTTACATCTAAACAGTGAAAGAAATTCAGAAATGTTTCATTATATATTATATTTTAAAAACTATACTGTATTAGTGACACAAGAAATTTGTTATTTAACACATAACTACTATTCTCATCTTTTTAAACATTATCTTCAAGAACTCATATTTCTACCTCACATATCTATTTTCCCTTCAAATGATCTATGATCATGATAAACTTTGTAATTAAAGGGGAAAATGGTTAATATATTTGAACTTTCTCGTGTCCAGAACAATTCTCATTTTATACTTGACACATCTTTGAAACTTTTAAGAGTACTCTTTAGAGAGATTTAAAATATAATGTGGAAGCAAAGATAATGTCAAGCAAAATATTTATCAGTTTGAGCACTGAACTTTCTTTAAGTAATTTAAAAACCATTTCTATTTACCACTTATATTCCTGCAAATTTTGTTAAAAGGACATCTATAGAGGCCAATCAGGTAATACTGACTTATTTCTAAGATTGAAGAAGCCACTACAAATAACTGCAATATAGAATTATAAGAACATATTTTAAAAGTGTGACTTAGTCCTATTATTTTAAATTTTTGAAAAACGGATTAGTTTATGTTTAACTTAAATTATGGTCTTGGGTGACTTTTGTTTTCATTAAGATGTAGTAGATATACTTTTTCCTATTCTTCCTGCTAAGTGCAACGAAAAACCCTGTTTAATATATATAAAGCAAACATAAGACTCGGAAAGAGAGAAGAAGACAGAGAAACTGGAGACTCAGGACCCAAGGAATGATAAGGTGGTAGCCTCCCTGGGTTTTCTTTTCATTTCATAAAATCCAGACTTAGAGCTAAAGAATCCAGCAACATGGAACACAGAGACCAAAAACAGCCCCAACAGATGGCTGCTAGCCAAAGGGACAGAAAAGGAGTGGCCTAGCAAGACAGAAAATGTCTAAACAAAAACCACTCTTCTCCAGCCAAACACCACAGAATAAACCTTGGCTCACCCCATCCTCACCGGCAAAGGCAGGTGGGGAGCCTAGACTTCCACCCTCATGAGGCTAAATGAAGGTGCCCTAAGCCTACCCGTCCCTCCCCCTCCCCAGAGTAGTGTTAGAAAAGGCCAAGTAGCTAGCCAGGACCTTCATCGCACTGGGCAGTAACAAGACGCCCTTCCTACTCACCTCTGCTGTGGCCTCAGAGGAGGCTGGTGGGGAGTCAGGACTTTCACCATTGCCCAGCCATAAAGAGGCCACCCCCACTGCAGTGAGAGCAGAGGCCACCTGGGGAGCATCAACAAAGCACTCCTCTCTCAGACTGACAGAAAACATTTGCAAACCACATGCCTAACAAAGCACTAGGAACTGGAATGTAGAAAGAACTCTCAAAATTCAAAAGTTAAAAAAACACAAATAGCCCAATTAGAAAATGGGCAAAAGACCTGAACAGACATTTCACTGAAGAAGGTATAGAGATGGCTGATAAGTACATGAAAAGCTGTTTAATATCATTAGCCATTAGGGAAATACAAATTAAACCCACAGGTGAGCTATCACTACATACCTATCAGAATGGCTGAAATGAAAAATACTATTAATAACAGAACTAAAAGCTGGGTGAGGATGCAGAGAAACTTGGATCACTTATACATTGCTGGTGGAAATGTTAATTATACAGCCACTTTGCAGAGCAGTTTGCAATTTCTCAAAAAACTAAATAAGCAACCATCACATGGACCAGCAATTTTACTCCTGAGAATTTATCTCAGAGAAATTAAAATTTATGTTCACACAAAAATCTGTACACAAATGTTCATAGCAGCTTTATTCCTAATGGTCCAAAAACTGGAAATGACCCAGATGTCCTACAACGGACAAATGGCTAGACAGACTATGACACTTTCATACCATGGAATACTACTTAGCAATAAAATGGGACAAATAATTGCCACACACAACAACCTGGATGAATCTCCAGAGAATTATCCTGAGTGATAAAACCTAATCCCATAAGGTTATATACTGTAAGATTCCAGTTATATAACATTTTTGAAATGACAAAATTATAGAAAAGGGAAACAGATTAGTGGTTGCCAGTATTTACAAAGGGGTTGAGAATGGGTGGGAAGGCCATATGGCTATTAAAGGGCAACATGAGGGATCTTTGTGGTGATGAAATTGTTCTGTATCATGACTGTTTCAATGCCAATTTCCTGGTTGTGATATTATACTTTATCTATACTAGTAAACTATATAATAACTTTGCAAGATTTTACCATGTCCAGAATTTGGGGAAAGAGTACCTGGGATCTCTTTGTACTATTTCTTACAACTGTATTTGGCTTTACAATTACCGTAAGAAAACTTTTTAATTAAAAAAATAAAAGTGTTAAATGAACCAGAGAATGTGAAGCACAAATACTCTTTATTCAACTACATTTCCATTATTTGTGAGCACTTCTCCCATTACCTGGTTTAGTGCCCTAAGGTGGAGATTCTCTTCTTGGCTCATAATCTTTTCTTCACCCATAATATATCCTCCTATCCCCACTTTCATGTCACACAATGCACACTCTTGTTCCTTTCCCTTTACTTCTTGCTCTAACAGATTTTACATTCCCGATTTTCCTTCTAGAAAAATAAAACTTTATTTTTGTATTTCTCCAGCATTAAAAATAATAAAATTGCATTTGCAAATGTTACAACATTAGACCATTTCAGAGTACTGTTAAAAAACTTTAAAAATTATGACTGGCAAACGTTATTATCAACTTTTTAAAGGCATAACACGCAAGCTAGGATTAACCAAAAAAGCATTGAGATTTTGCACAATCCTTCTCATCTGCATAAATAAAACTGGGCAGTTATAAGATTAATGGATGCAGCAGACTGTCTTAAAACAAATAAGAAATGGATCCAGTTAAGAGAAAAATAAGTCATATTCCATGAAATTTGCTAATTATTACCATTAGCAATGAATTTATTGCTTACTGTCAGTGAGATACTTGTTCTTCCCATTAATTCTTGTTCTTTGATCTTGGCATGCACATATTGATGTTCCAAACATTCTCCTTATGGCAGCACCACTCTTTTATATCCTGAATTCTAAGAGGATTTTACTCCCATTTCTATTTTTATTTTTCTTCTTCATTCTCTTGAGTTTACAAAACATGCTAGTATGTGATAAAATAATTTTTCCCACATGCCTTCCCCCACAGATTATCTAAAAGACTGGGTTTTCATTTCTCTAGGGAAAAAGTGAATTGTGGAAATTCCAAGCACTCTGTGTCAGATTCCAAATCAACCAGCACAGCAATATCCTGGGTTACTTTAAGCTAAAAGTCATATACTCTATGACTCTGACTTTTAAATAAGGGTATAAAGTTCATACCTTGAATAGTCACCAAAACATTAATTCACCCTGAAAAACATTAATTCACCATGTGTGGTATTTTGAAATTATTTTATGAATCCCTAAATAGAAAGATTATGTTTGTGGGCTGGTCCACTCCTATGGGTGTGAAACCTTTTTTCAATTAGACTACCTCAGGGAGGCATGACTCAGGTTGGGTCTCTGCCCTTTTGCTGGGTCGGATAAAGCATAGAGACACACCAGAAAAGAGAGCTCTTCCAGTTTTGATCCTGCCATGTGACAGAAAGGAGAGGCTCAAGCAGCTGAGGCCCCCAGGAGAGATGAGCCTTTCGCCTTTTATCTTGCAGCTGAAATAGGAAAGAAAGTGGAGAAGCTGAGCCTGAGAGAAGAGGCCTGATAGAAGACAAGCCCTATGCCTGCTTGTCCTCAGCTGACCTCTGGGAGACAGTACAGCCCTGAAGGGAAGGCAGAGAACAGGCGGAGATCACCATCTTGCCCGCCATCTTGCTTCAACACATGGCAGCTAACTTGGGTGAGAAAGCACCTCTTATGGTGCCTTGAGTTGGACTTTTCATGGCCTTGAAACTGTAAGCTTTTACCCCAAATAAATTCCCTTTATAAAAGTCAACACATTTCTGGTATTTTGCATCAGCAGCCCTTTGGCAAATTAAAACACCCTTGCAAAAAAGATTAGAAGCAGCTTACAATACAAAGTTTCAGATATAATAAAATTATTAAAACAAGAGCAAGTGAACCTAATTAATGCTATCAATGCAGTTGAATCCACAGCCAGGTTTCTTATAGCCCAGGTCAATAGGGAACATGTAAGGGCAGAAAAGGATGGAAAAACCAAATTCTTAGAGGGTACTACATTTTTAGTAGGAAATCATTATTAGGTACAACCAGATAATGTAGATTTAAATGAAAGCTCCTATATTCTAGTAAAGGTATATCAAGAGCAGTATCTTTAATTGGAAGGGATGTTCTAGAGCACTACATTGAGAAGTATTAAGAGGTTAAGTTTGGGCACTGTAGAAAACAAAAGCATGATTGGCTGACTAATCATGTCGACCATGGACTCAAATATAGAGACAGGTTGCCCTGATGCCCCTTATTTGCCATCCATAACTTAGCACAACTATTTGCTTTATATGTACAAATATCAAGGTTCAAATAATGATGTGCAATTTTCAAGGTCTCAAATTATTATATTTGATTTAGCAGATCAAAAAAAGGGGGAGATCTTCTAAGAATTCAAATGAAAACAAACATTAGAGAAGTTTCATGTGGGGTAAGACTTGGTTGAGAATTTTCAAAGGACTTGAGTGTAAACAGGTCACAAGTCTATTAAGGACAAGTTTCATGCCTATGTATCCTTTTATTTCCCATATTTCCTTGAATATAGTAGATGATCAATACATATTTGTTGATTTTTTTGAAGATAAGTGTCTGATTTAGGAAGACTGAAGAGAAATTAGGAGAGCAGAGGAGAAATATAAAATATTTTTTGTAATTCTTTTATAATCTCTGCTGCTTCTACTCCTTTCCCAATACTTAGTCTTTGACATTCAAGAATCTAGCATCATTGGAAAGGTTTAATTCATTTTTCTTTTCCTGTATTCTAATCTCTGCTACAAACTAGCATTTCTCCATTTCTAAACACACAGACTGGTTTTTAAAAGATGTTTGATGAGAGAGTGGTCATGGTGGAAGTAAATGGAATAGATAATTTTTATTAAAAAAGTTTGGTTGAAATTTGGGGGTTACAAGCCCCACTGATAGAGAGGCACAACAATTTTATGCAGCTGGTGCATTTCGTTGTGGGCCCATGGACTATGAGAGACAACAATGGTTTTGTTTAGAATAGATGGCCTTGTTGAAAGAAAAATCAGAGTTGAGTTTGCAAATTACAGAATTTTATTTGGGACACCAAAAGTTTTGTTGCAGCAAGGAAGCTGGATCATTTGCAAAAACAGAAGCAGATTCAAGCTTCTAGGGATGGCAGGTAATTTTTACAGGCATAAAAAGGAGTTTGGCTTGACTCCCCTTGATTAGGTAGGGGTTTGTCCATCTTACAAGTTCAGGGCAGGTGGGCTTTATTTTGTATTGGGTCAAGGGTAATGAACCAGAAGCTTGACTGGCTATCTGGGTCTACTGCCTTGGAGGGGACTTCAAATATCAAAAGCTATCAAGGGGAAACTCAAGCAGAAGTTCAAAGAGGAATTAGGGCTCAATTTTTGTTTGTGTGTTTTTGGGTTTTCTTTTTTACTCTGAGGAGTCCTCAAAGCTTTCTCTAAAGAATTTTGTCAGCCTTTCATCATAAGCTTTTGTGTTTTGAGGTCCTTTGGCAGTGAGAAGGTCCTGGCTAGTTCAAAGCTTGTTATATCCCTGTTCAGGAGAAAGTAGCATGATTGAGGCCCAAACTTCTTAGTCCTCTCTCTCTTCACTTGCTACTATTTTTCTTTCCTTCTTCTTCTTCTTTTTTTTTTTTGATTCTTGAAATAGAGAACATTAAGCCCTAGTATATGGATGGATATGAGAGTCATTGTCTCCTCTTCCCACGGGAAACTGTGTGCATATATGGCTTTCAAGAAGGCTTCCCAAGACATGGGCTCTCTAAGTCTCCTAGGAGCACCGAATATACCTCATTTTCCAAGATCAGCCTTTTCCATCCTTTTTCCTCCTAACAACTCTCAGTACCTTGTCCTTAGGATGAGAGAGCCTTACACAATAATTTCCAAGCACTTTTCCAGAGCTAATACTGCATGCTAGGAGTTTTGACCAGCAATAAACAATTGTAATCATGGTATGGTCTTCCAAATAATATGGGTGGCTTTAAGATTTAAAATTAGCATAAAGTGAAAAAATACTACTTATAGACACGTAAATAATAAATGCAGGATGGGGAAGATATTCTAAATGGCAGTATTAGAAATGTTCTTAACCCTCTGCCATTGCTTAATGGTAATTGTTAGAACAACTGAGGTCTGAAAACTCATTTACTATATTGCAATATTGACCTAACAGTGAAGTCAATTTTGTCAGCATAAAATATAACTTTATATTTAAACAATTGCATTAATGAGTATGTTGTATAGGTAAAAATACTAATACAAAAGAATCACACTAAATATTTTAATGGGAAAGGCAATTCCCTGAATTTAATTCATAATGCAGTCACAAAGCACTTAACTCTCCTAATGAACATATTCCCTGTACTTTAGGGAATTTTGGAAAACTCCCAATTCAATTACTAAAATGCTAAGTGAGGTTCTATCATATCAACTTCTTGTACTTAATCCCAAGGATAAATGATATACTAGATCAAACAAAGGGTGCAAGATGGGGAGCGGTTAATTAGTAGCCAGTTAAAAGTGCTTAAACGGACATCAAAGTGAACTGGCTGCTTTCTTGTTTTCATAAATAATGCAAAATATTCTGAGAATCAAGCAAATTTGTACAAAATACAGTATATGAATAGCCAATTAGCAAATGGATAAATTATTTCAAAATTTCACACAAAATCTCCCTTGTTTTGTTTTTTTTTAACCAAAAAAGGGCATACCTTGATTAGTACTGTTAATAATGAAAATTCTCTCTATATTTCACTCCTATGTTTGAATTTCATAAATCTTGATTTCATATCAGGGAAACAAGACAACATTATTTTTATAGGAAAACACCTCAGATTAAGGCTTCCCACATATCATTTAAAAATCATTTTGCTATTGGAATTTGGGCATAAACTGAAAGATAAATGGTGAGTTGATTGTGTTTCTAGACTAGTTATTAATAGTTCATTGAACTTAAAATCTTTCAACTGTAGCCAAATACTTTTAACATAAGCATATTTTAATTCAGTAGAAAACAATTCTTCTGACTTATGCTCAGAATTAACGAACATGTCAGTTCTCACTTGTGTGAGAAGAAAAAAGAAGCAACAATTTTTAAAAGCTTGTGTTATTAATGTAACTCATAAATGACAACAAGGATTTTTATATAAAGAGAGAAAATACTACCATGCCTCAGATTGAATGCCCCTCTTGAATAGACTACTTTCCTTGATCAGAAAATTAGGTCAATAGAAGTTTGTTTGGTTTCTAGAATCTGGAAGACTCTAGAGACAAACCACAAATATATTCAACTGTGTTTTCCCTTTTTGTTGTTCTCTTTTTTTCCCTACCTAAAACCATTCTTAGAAGAGGGAAATTACCATGTAAGCTTAAGTATATTCACACAGCATAGAAACACAGATGTCTTCCTCAACTTTCTTTTTGATCATTTCATCCTCCTTGGGATCTTTTCATTATTGTTATTATTTATTTCTATTATTATTTTTATTTTTATTTACCTTTAAGAGTTTGGGAGGGAATCCTTGAATTGAAGTAATTGTCCTCCTCTTTTCCTGCTTGGGATTTCTTGAATATTATTGTGACCCTTAGACCAGTTTGCTTTCCATATAGACTTTTTTTGTGCTGTTAAAAAAAATGCATCTTGTAACATGCCCAGGGATGTTGTTAGTAGAATCTTCCATAATCACTTTAACTCTTTACTTTCAAAGTGTCTGTTTTCTTATCTAAAATTTTTTATTCTGTTTAGTTGGAAGAGTTGAATAATTAAATTTGCTGACCAATAATCTGGTGATAACCAATAGTCAAATTTAATGTTACTTTTAAACTTACTTCATTAGGGTAAGCCACATGAAACTGCTATATTTAGAGTAAAAATTATTGAATATCAGCAATTATATTTATTTAGACCTAATATTTTCTTCTTTTGAGAGAAGCAGAATAGTGGTTACATTCAAAAGCCAAGCAAGCAAATCTTCAAATTATAACCTAGTTATTTACTCACTACATGGGTGAGGGTAATTTATTATACTTCTGTTTGGGCTCAGCTTTTTCATCTGAAAAAAAGAGGGTTAATAGTATGTATTGTATTATGTTTTTATGATGATTAAAGGAATTAATACATGTGTGGTACTTGTTATAGAATGAGTGCTCAAAGAATGTTAGTGGAAGTTATTTTTTAGCAATGGATTTAATGAATATTTTCGTTGTCTTTCCTAACTTTTCCTTTTTTTCTTTAATTTTTTGATTAATGTTCCTGGTTTATATAAACTGTTCCCACATTCCTAGTCCATAGCATTTTCACACAGATTATCCCATTTGATACTATAAACAACATTATAAGGTATATGGGATAAGAATTACCTTTTCAAATGAGGAAACTAAGTTATGTGATTTTTATTTCAAAGATCACATCACTAGTAAATGGCAAAGTCATGACAAGAACTCACTAATCTTGCCTGGGCAGTAAATATTCTAATGTATATAGTGTTAGATCAACCTCATCATTCTACAGTATCTCTTTTTCATTTGTTATAAATTTCTATAGTAATAGCCAATATTTATTTAGCAATAATTATGTACTACATACCATATATTACATGTATATTCTATATACTTCTACTATAAACACAAATAACTCCATGAGATCGACACTATTATTATGCCTCTTTTACAGATGAGAAAACTGAGAGCTAGTAAGTGTTCAACCAAGATTTGAGAGGAGTCAGTTTATGTCCAGGGTTTGTCTCTTCATGACTATGCAATCACACATCTTAAGACAGCAAATTATTGCATCCTCTACTGCCTTTCAAACTTGCTTGCTCCCAGAGTACTGAAGTTCAACATCTAACACTGTTTCTTAAAACACACACACACACACACACACACACACAAAGACGAAATCTGCCCCACTGAAATTTTATGTGCTGAATATAAATTCTTTTCTAGATTTGTACTCTCATGGGCAGGACTGGTTACATAATTTGTGGGGCCCACTGCAAAATGAAAACAAATGGGCCCTTGTTCAAAAATTTAAAAATTCCTAACAGCCCTAGTAGAGCATTAAATCAAGCAGGGGCAAGAAGTCCTTTTAAGAATGGGACCCTGTGCAACTGCACACATTGTGCATCCAGGACGCCAGTTCTGCTCACAGGGTACGTGTTAGAGGCTCCTCCTCACTAGGTTTGCAATAATTAACAAGCTATAACTCAGTTCCCCCTGATACACATTGAGGTAAGACAAGCCCTCCCACCCCACCCCCATAGCCTACGTGCCTAAAAACATGGCACTTCCCCAAAGGTTGAACGAAGAGACCACGTGGAGATGGGAGTAAAGTGAGATAGAGAGCGTCCCCCCTCCAGACCAAGGCACCACCAGCCCCTTCAGCACTCCAAGGACACATAACTCCCTAGCTCACTATCCTCTAGCCACACAAGGGAAAAATTTCACCTCAAGGGCTTCCTATTGGCCTCTGAACCTCACTCGAACCCCGAACTCCTCCCACCAACCATCATTTTCCCGCCTAGAAAAGTACTGTATAAATTCATATCCCCCCTTCTGGGGGTGGGCGGAAGTCTATTCTTCAGACCCTCTCCACTGGGGGAGCTTCTCAATAAAACTTCCTGCTTGCAATTATCAGTCTCCGTGTCCCAGTGAGCGCCATTTTCCCCAACAGTACACAACCTTGAATCTGGTCCTAAGCACCTATACTTCTATCGATGCGAATAAAGCTTCATGGTATGAAAAGAAGAGGAAGGCTGAAGACCTCTCATTAAATCTGTTTCAGAATCACGCTAGTTTCTCACGGAGAGCATCTTGAGGTAAGGGTACCCCGTCTCTCTATATAGGTGAAGTAGAACTTAAGAGGGAAGTACAGCTCATGGACCACAGGATCTAGGTTACTTGTGCTGTTGAAAAGGAGAAGCATGGACCACTTTTCACCATAGGACTCCAGAGTCAGATGGCGGTCAGGACATGGAGAGAAGAAGCTCTGAAGAATTTCACCACAACAAAAAGGGAACTTCCCTTGGCTTCCACCAGACTGGTGGCAGAAACCTGTGAGCTATAGCCATATGCTTTTTGTGGAGGGTGTTCCATATACATTTATGTTTAAAGTTGCTAGGACTCATTCTGGTTACTCAAATGTTTTGATTTTAGACATTTTTTCAATTATAGACAAAATGATGTTTTAAGTCTTGCTCTGTTCTGAAAATAGAAAATAGCTGCATTTCTGAAAAGCACCTGTTATTATTTCTTGACCTTGGTTTACTTTGTTGGGTATGTCAAGGCAATCAAGAGTTAGGTCATGTGATTTTGGAATCTAAGTATATAGGTCTAAATGCCAGATCTTCTCCTTACTAATTTCATGACCTCAGGAAAATTATCCTCTCTAAGCCTCAGTTTTTAATCTGTAAAATGAGAAAAAAAATTTAAAATAACCTCAGAGAATTGTTATAAGCATTCAATAAATACAAGTGCTTAGCAAATTACCTGTCATATCAAAGGAGCTCAACAAATTATAGACCTTAATTGATTGAAACACATATATTTCATACATAAATATTTATGTATACATAAGCCCATACATTTCATGCAGGCTTATTCTTTTAAGTATATATCTACATGTGTGTGTATTTCTTTTCTGTTCGGTTGTTTCTGAAGTTTTAGGCTCTCAGATATTGGGGAAAGTGTAAATATTTGGCCAACGGGACTGGCTGTGTATGACAGAGCTTTTATGGCTCCTGCCGGTCACTGCTAAATGAACATTAAACTTTTATGGTGTTCAAATTGGTTTGCTACTACCTGCACATTTAGAAAATTTCTCGGCATAATCCCTATGCTTCAAATCAATCAGAATTGAGTGTTTGCTTGAATATAAATTCAACACAATCTACAGGAAAAGCCAAGTGTGCTTTCCTGTCTGAAATGGTTGTGATATGCCTCCAGGTGATACTCAGAACATGGGCTGGGCCATAGGAATTGCCATCTAGCCAAGGGACTTTACACGGTACCTCTCTCCCCAATCCTTAACCCTATGATACCTTTTTATGTCTCTTAATTTTAATCACAGAAAATAAAGTTAGAAATGCCTGAAGTTTAGTATTCCTTTCCCAAGCACACAGAGTATATATCCAGAATTTCATCCAAAATGTCATTTCCCTCTAAATTTGCTGACAACAGCTGTTTAGTTAATAGAAGCCCAGTACAGAATTCATCAAAAATTGAGAATTTGAAAAATGAAGAAAAAGGAGCAATTGCACACCCAACCCAAAACTGAGCTTATCTGTTAAAATTGTTTAACTATACACAATAGAGATGCAAATAAGGAATGCTTTCTTGTTGTTTTGAGAGTGAATAAAGTAATTTCAACAGTAATCTTTTCAAGATCTATTTCTCAAATGTGCTTTCTGCAAAATGAGTAATTTGTTTTTGTCTCCACTTCGCAGGAAGTTCCCCTACTTGTACATGTGACTTGGATGTTTAACTGAATAAACTCTTCCTGGACTTTTGAATTATTTATGTTGGCTGCATGATATGCAAATCAGACTGCACTAACCATGTCCAGCAGCACAGCACTAGGTGAGAAGCTGCATCGAGTTGCTGGCAAAGAGCTCCTGTGAAGAGATCAGGGACTTCCAAAAGAATGGTAAGCTAGAATGCAATTCAAGTCACTTGGTGTTTAACGGAATGTCAGACCTCCCATTGGGGGTTCTTTTAAAAGTGGCCTGAAAGCATTTCAGGTTTTAAGAAATGTTTAAATGAACTGTCATTCATAAATAGATGCACAGTAGCAATAGAAACTAAAAGCAAGTTATAATTTTGACTGCTACATAGATGTTTTATCAAATGAAATGTCTTGTTTTAAATTGCCAAATGCTAAAATAGTAAATTTGTTTTATTTAAAAAAGTCTTATTATATTTGCTAATGTCTTAATAACTTATAATTCAACAAGAAAATAATTTTGGATATATTTAAATAAAAATAATTATTTACAGAAAAAATGGAACATTCTTAAGTGATTGGTCTTATATATAATATATCCATGTTTAAAAAATAATGTATTAGAATTTTAAGACATTTAAAAATTAAATTTAGCATTTGTGTTTATTATAAGGACAGTATTCAAGAATATAATTCAAAAAGAAAAATGGAAAATTTCAGAAGCCATTGCTACTTTACCTTTTTGGACTTTTGATTAATTTATTTTATCTTTCCATTGTAAATATATTTTTTCATTCAAATCTTTAGTTATGGAAAAAAATCCACCTAATACAATGTAAATTTACCTTAAAGCAGCAGCTAAATATGAAAATTTCACAAATATTTTTGTTCAATTATGATAATGAAGAAGAAAAACAATTTAAATAGCTAAGAAACTATCAAATATATTTCACTAAAGATTACAAAGTTTTAAAAATTTAAATTTTTAAATGCTGAATAAAATTAAAGTGAAGAAAGCATTATTCCAAATTAAAAATATTACTCTTCTGCTAATGTGAGTAAATGGGATTATGCATCTAATTTAATAATTCTAACCACTTTAGATATCTTTTTGCACTGGGAGCTAAAGATTTCACTTTAATTGCCAATATCTCAAAGAAGTTGTTAAAAATAATTCTTCCAAACCATTTATACTCTGATGTGGACGAGTGAATATTAATTTCTCATGAAACGATTTCCCCTTCAACTGGGAGTTCTGCTGTAAAGAGTCAGCCTTCTTCCTCATTTTGTGGGGCTCTATTGGCCACACTAAAAACACTCTCAACTGCAAACATCATCCAGTTTGGAATCTAATACCCTCAGAATTGTGGGACCTGGTGAGGTTGGCTTACAACTACTGCCTACCTTTATAAAATCACAATTTCTTACCATTATGGATTTAGAAAAATATATTTTAAGACTGAAAGAAAATCTGTCAAAGAAGCAGATTGTAAAACATCATAAAGAGCAGATTCTCACTGTTGTAAAAATAAATTAAAACAAATAATAGTTTAGCAAGGTATCCAAGTATTAGGAGTAGATACTTTACAAATCATTTTTATTTCTACTTTTGGCCTCTCTGCATTTTCTGAGTATGACCCTACTAACATGTATTTTGTAGATACATTTTTAAGTTATTTTTATTTAAAGAAGGAAGCAGACCCTCTGTGAGATGCAGGACAAAAGTGACTGCTAAGTCTTTCATTTTTCTTTATTCTAACCCCACTGCCTACTTCATTCCCCAAACTTTTCAGATTACCCAAAATCAGATGTATTCTCCATGGCTTCTGCATGACCCTTAACTCGCCTGAGTGGTTGCCATTGGAAATATGACACAAGACATAAATCTCCATGGCTATATTTTCTTCCCATGCAGACAACCCTTTCTGCTGCACATAAGCTACATTAAACATGTAGGCACTGACTGGGCAGAAAGATAAGTGCTATGACCTAGAAAAAAAGAGGAAAATTTTAAATTGTGCACCATTTTTTTTTGAATGCCAAAAAATAACAAAGGGACCCAGTCCTGAGCCCCAAGGAACTCCAACAATTTTAAATATCAGTCACGTTATACATAATGTCAGCTTTTATAATGAAATACAGCAATGGGCTTAATTAGGTGGATTTACTACTTATATGACCTTGGAGAAAATATTTGTAAAAATGTTTTGTAAATATCCGAGTGTTTATATTCATCTGTTCTTTCAACAAGCATTTATAGACCAGCTACCATCTGCCAGGCACAATGCCAAGGCAGAGGATAAACATTAAGACACAGTTGTGAGTGATGCTAAGTTCAGTCTACAAGAGCATAAACTAGGAGGACCTAATTTAGATTGGTGTGTCTGAAAGCCTACCTTGAGAAACACTCTTAAACTGAGGCCTGAAGAATATAGATGTAAGACAAAG
>PVKH010019319.1:0-14887 GCA_004027955.1 Chaetophractus vellerosus
GCCCGTGGGGGCTCAGCCCTGCCCGTGGTGGCTTTTTTTTGCCTTGCCCACGGCGGCTCCGGCCCGCCCACGGCGGCTTGCCTTTCTCAAGGCCGTCTGCCCGCTCGGAGAGGTCCCCGGGAACCGAACCCGGGCCCGGGGCCTCCCATGTGGTACACCGGCGAGCTCTTTATCCACTGAGCTATCTAGCCGGGCCCCCTTTTTTTAAAATTTTTACCAGGAGGTCCCAGGGATCAAACCCAGGTCCCTCCATATGGGAGACGGACAGCCAACCATTTGAGCCACATCTGTTTCCCTGCTATGTCTCCTAAGGTTGACCAAAGATACTTAGAGTTACAGTCTTTTCCCATACAGGATGGTCATATAATAAATCAGGTTTAGTTTATCACCAGCATTCTGAAAACCAGGCCTAGGGAGAAAAACTAGATCTGGGGACACAAGCCTGGTTTCTAATATAGTGAATGTTTAGCCTACCCTGATTATCACAAAATCAGGACAGCAAGAATATTCACATTCAATATGTTTTGATGAGTTTTAACAAATGTATATCCTCTGATACCAAACCCCAATCAAAATGTAGAACATTTTCATCACCCTAGGAAATTACCTTTCCCCCTTTCTAGTAAACTTCCCTTCTACCTTAGAGTGACAATTATTCTGATTTCTACCCCCACAGATTAGTTTTGCCAAACAGGATCCTTTGAGATGCACTGAGGGTAGTCAGGGTAAAAAAACAAACAAACAAAAAAAAACAACAAAAAAAATCCAACAATTAAGTGAGTCAGAGATAAAAAAGAAATTTGCTTACTTTTCAAAGGTACGTAGTGCCTGGCACGTATCAGATACCGACAAACAGTAGCTCCTTTTGTTGTGTTGGTGGCTAGTGCTTTCTTTCTCTGGCCAAGAAAGGTTTCACTCAACCCCATCTGAAAGGAGCTGGTTTCCTAAAGGGCTTTCCTGCCCCCAGTGCACATGCTTCATAAAGCTCTTCAATATTGAGATCTTGGGTATGATTACTGATTGATCAATTTCTTCTCCCCAGGGCATCAGATGGATGAGGAACCAGGCGATTTTTCTCTTCATGCTGCGAAACTGTGACTATGAGGCCCCGAGGCCAAGTGCTCTTAAGTGAGTCATTGGTAACAAGCAGACAATGCACGTTTGTCCTTTTTCCTGCCCTGTGTCCCTCCTGTGCCTCCTCCAAAGTCTTTCCCTCCCCTTCTGCAGGTGGAACAACTGGGTGAGAAGACATTTTTGCAGGCCAGATAAGGTTAGAATGAGGGTTCCCTGCCTGCTCCTTAGGAAAACATTCTTGGTGTCAGCACATTCCTGGGTAAGCATGTTAACTGGCTTTTCTTGTTTTCTTTGACTTACAAAGGAGGTGCACACTTTCACAGCTTATTAAAAATTTTGGTAAAACCAACCACAAAATGGAGGAAGTACCTGAGACACTGATATCTAGCCAAATGTCAGTTAATGCAATGCCACAGATCTGCTTTGTTCCCACATGCTGGGGATGTCCACTGTGGGCCTAGGGGTGATGGGGACAGCATCTGGCCAATTGATGAGCTTTGTGGTCCCTGCTGCTCTCCTCATCTTCACTCCCAAAGGGTTCTGGGACCCCTCTGTTAGCCACGCCCTGGGCACGTATTGTCCTTAGAAGGTTATATGTTTCCTTACACTGAGTTATTCTTAATTAAGCCCACAGACCTCAGCCTAGCAGTCTAGTCCCTGGACAATCTGTTCCCAACCAACCATTGTCACTGGCTTCTGTTCTGTGCAAACCCCATTCTTCTCTAGCTAGTAGAATATAAGAAGCATGGACTCTGGCATCCCATTCAATTTATTATTATTAGCCTGATTGAGCTATAACTTTGCATTTCCTCCTCTCCATACTGTCTGCTCTTTTACCTATAGACAAACCCTATTCACCTCTTAAGGCCCAGCTCAAATACTATCTCTTACCCCTTCTTAAGTACACAACTGGATGTGAGCTCCTTTTCATGTGAGTTACCTCAATATTCCATCTGTTTGCCATTTCTCATTGCTTGCTTTAAAAAAAAAATCAGTTGTTCTCAGAGATCTCTCTCTTCTGCATTTCCATCTTGAATCTCCATGATTAAACCTATCACTTCCTAGAGTTGCCAAATAAAATAGAGGATATCCAATTAAATTTGAATTTCAACCAAACAAGTAATTTTTAAAAATATAAGTATTACCCAAATATTGCATACAAAACACTCATACTAAAAATTATTTATCGTTTGTCTGAATTTAAATTTGAACTGAGCATCATGCATTTTCTTTTTTCTGAATCTGGCAATGCTTCATGCCTGCCTCTTTTTTGTTTTGTTCTGTTTGTATCATAGTCACACCTGAGTCTTTTTTTTTTAATATAAGATTTATTTTTTAAAAATTTATTATATATCCCTCCCTTTCTGCTTGTTCTTGCTGTGCTCATTTTTGCATTTTTCTGTGTCCGCCTGTCTCCCCCAGCTGCAGCATCCCGCCGAGTCAGCTCACCGCACAGCGGCCCGCCTGCTCGCGGCGGCTTGCCCTGCTCGCAGCGGCTTGCCCTGCCCATGGTGGCTTGCCTTCTCGAGGTGGTCTGCCTGCTCGAGGAGGCCCTAGGAACTGAACCTGGGGCCTCCTATGTGGTAAACCGGAGCCCTACCAATTGAACCACAGCTGGTTCCCACACCTGCCTCTTTTTAACACTTGACAATAATGTGGCTCCTTCACTGGATTGTACATTATGGGACAGTAGGAACCTTGTGTCATTCATCTTTGTACCCTCCATTGTTTCTTCATCAAAGCAGTTGCTTGGTAAATCCTTGTTGACTAGCAAAGGGATTGTCACATCAGCAGGAGTGGTAGAGCACAGTTCCTAAGAAACCAACCTCTGGATCAGATGGGCCTGGATGTGCCATGTTTCTAGCACTAGATTAGCTGTATGTGCTTTAGCAAGTTACCTAACTCTCCAAGCACCCTCAGCTGCAACATGGGAAAAAGAGGAGTGCACCTATTCCATGGAGCTGGTGGAATGAAGTGAGAAAATGCATACAAAAGGCTTAGCACAGCAAATAGAAAGTGCTCAACAAATGTTACTTATTACTATTGGATGTTATGAAACACATTCAGATGCAATAGCTTGAGTTTACAGGAACTACTTTGCTATAGGTCATCAGGATTATATAAAGGAACTAACAATACACAGTTTGGAAACCTGAAAATACAGGATAGATCCCATACCCCCTTTGGTGAGAGTCCTTAACACAGTTTCTTTTTCTTTCCAGTTTCCTGTTTCCTGAGTGAAGGGTCTGTCCTTTGCTCAGGCTAAGGTCCTTGTCTGGCTTTCTAAGACGTCGGATCTTTGTTTTTGTTGTAAGCGTGACTTTCCCAGCATCCTGAGATATTGTCGTAGCTCCTCATCCAGCCTGTCATGACCATATTTTCCTTTCTTGCTCTCCTTTTTCTCTGGCTCTGAGTGCTTAATTCCCCAACTAGAAAGTATTTGCATCTTCTTTTAGACAGAATTGCCTTTTTGTGTGTATAAATGTGTGTGTGGTTACAGGTCAGTGGAAGGGAGGAAGAAATCAGTCATTTTGGCATCTCCTAATTATTGAGGCAGAGTTAGTGGTTTGCTGTTAGCAAAATCATTCAAACTTGACATGAATTTATTGCTACTAGCCTCTGTGCAAAGAACACCCTCACTGACTGTGCATCTACACTGTATCAGGCACTGTGCTAGATGCTGTGCATTCAATCCCATTTAATACAACAGTTCTGTGAGGTAGACATTCTCATCCCCCCACACTTTTTTCTTTCCATCTTTCTTATTAGAGCAGTTGTAGGTTTACAGAAAAAATCATGGAGAAAGTACTGAGTTCCCATATATCTCCCCCCCACCGATGACAGTATTCCCTGTTATTAGCACTAGTGTGGTATCTTCATGGCAATTGATGAAGTAATATTATTATAATTATTATAATATTATTATAATAATTATAATTATACTATTAATGAATAGTCCATAGTTTACATTAGAATTCACTCTTTATGTCATACAGTTCTATGGCTTTTAGATTTTTTTTTTTTTGGTAACATAAATACAACATAGAATTTCCCACTTTTAACCACATTCAAATATACAATTCAGTGGTGTTAATTACATTCACAGTGTTGTGCAACCATCACCGCATCCATTACCCAAAGTTTCCATCACCCCAAATAGAAACTCTATAAGTTAAGCCTTAGCTCCCCAATTCTCACCCCACCTGTAACCTGTATTCTAATTTCTGACTCTGTGAATTTGCATATTCTAATTATTTCATATAAGTGAGATCATACAATATTTGTCCTTTAGAGACTGGTATATTTCACTCAACATGATGTCTTCAAGGTTCACCCACGCTTTTGCATGTCAGAACTTCATTCCCTTTTATGGCTGAATAATATTCCAGTGTATGTAAAGGTCACACTTTGTTTATCCATTCTTCTGTTGCGGAAACTTACGTTGCTTCCACCTTTCGGCAATTATGAATAATTATCCTGTGTATGTGAATATCTGTTCAAGTCCCTGCTTTCAGTTCTTCTGAGTATATGCCTAGAAGTGGAATGGCCAGGTCATATAATAATTCTGTACTTAACTTTCCAAGAACTGTCAAACTGTTCTCCAAAGCAGTTGTACCTCTTATGACCCCACCAACAATGTACAGGTATTCCTGTTTCTCCACATACTCTCCAACACTTGTTATTTTCCATTTCTTAAAGAGTAGCCATCCTAGTGGAAGCAAAATAGTATCTCACTGTGGCTTTGATTTGCATTTCCCTAATGGCTAATGATGAGCAAACTTTTTCACGTGCTTTTTGGCTATTTATATATCTCTTTTGGAGAAATGTCTACTCAAGTCTTTTGCCCATTCTTAACTTGGGTTCTTTGTTTTGTTGCTGTTGAGTTGTTCTCATTCCCTTTTGTAGAAGAGGAAACAGAATGAAAGAGATTAGTAATTCACTTTAAGGCCACAAGGCTGATAACTTCTGGAGGTGAACAAACCCAGGTCTCTGATTCCAGCATTCAGGCTCTTTCCCCATTGCTGGTAGTTCTTCACTCTGGCTGTGCGTTAGATTTGACCTGGGTTGCTTATTTAATCAACTCATGTCTAGACACCATCCCCAGAGGTTCTGATTTAATTATTATTTTTTAAATCATTCTAATTATGTGACTCTCACCTCACCCCCTATGCGAGGTCATAATGCAAATGGATCGAACACAATATAATTTGATTCCCCAATATTTCCCACATACGAAACTTGGGCACTAAAACTTTCTTGAAATTTGTATTCAAGGATTATTTGTATCAACTCCTTCAGATTTATGCTAGTATATGCTCTAAATAGCTATTGAGGCATGGAGACAACTGCTCAGAAACACAGTGGGCATCACCATCCCCAAATCCTCAAGATTGAGGAATGAACAAACATGGGGGGAATGCAAGTATGGACGTAAGTAGACATGATTAGTCTAGCAATGGAAGAACTTGTAATATTGATATAAAGGCAGTGGCCACCAGAGGTTTTAAGGGGAAGGAGAGGGAAGAATCGGTGTAACATGGGGTACTATGGGGACATTGGAATTGTCTCGCACAATATTGCAATGACAGATACAGGCCATTATACATTTTGCCAAAACCTATAACTTTGTGCAGTACAAAATATAAACTATAATGTAAACACTAGTCCATGGTTAGTAGCAATGCTTCAATATTTGTTCATCAATTATAACAAATGTACCACACTAATGAAAGATGTTGTTAAACGGGGAAAGAGTGGAAGGGGAGGGGATAGGGTATGTGGGAATCCCCTCTATTTTTCATGTAACATTTATGTGATCTAAAGCTTCTTTAAAAATAAAAAAATTAACTCAAAAAAAAAAACTTCCTGAAAAATATTGTTCCTTGATTTCTCCTGCCTGAATGAATGTCTTTCACTACTAATTAAGAAAATTTCCATGTGCCATCCAACTTTATATTTACAATGACTTGTCCTCCTAAAGACTGTAATTGCTTATGAAATTTACTGAACACCTAATCTGGACAAAAAATTACAAAATATTATAATGAAAAAAAATCAAAGAATAATTTTGGAAAAAATAATATTTGAAACTAAGTGTGGGGTATATGGGAACTCTCCATACTATCTTCTTAACTTTTCTATAAATCTAAAACTATTCTGCAATAAAGTTTCTTAAAAATTTAAAAAGATAATGACTATGTATAGTAGGTTCTATGAACACTAAAAGGATTTTTATAAAGTTTAAGAAAAATGAGGTATAAATTACCCCTGACTTAGATAATATATAATAAGCATTAATTCCAGAATTTTACTTCTTACATGGATATAACAAAATAGAGTTCAAAAAAATATAAGGCAGGGAAAATGTCACTCATAATTTATTACAAATAAATTAATAAAATTTGAAAAAAAAAAGTGCCAAAGTAGAAGCAACACCATATCCTGCTCTTCTGTTTTGTGAAAGGAGTACTTTAAAAAATATATTTTGGCATTTTTTTCCCCAAGTTTATTTTACATTGGTTTCTTTGGAAAACGTTTGCTGCGAGGTATCCAGTTTTCAGAGACTAGCTTCCTCTTTGTTGCTCTTCACCCCGTAGCCTATTTCAGCTTTCTTCAGGCCAGCGTAGGTGAAGGCAAGGGCTGTACTGCTTGCCTTCTGTGCCAAATGGAATTTGCCTTCTTTGTGTTTCCGTTTCAGTCTAAAGATTTTCCCCTTTGTTGTTGCTGTTTTCACTTTCATGATGCCTTAGAAAGTCCTTCCCACAAAGAAAAACGTAATATGCCATTAATAATCTAGATTTGAAATTGCTTTTTGTTTCAATAGTATGGCTTATTTACTAGCACTGTGATCTGCGACCAGTTTAATTTTGGAGAAACTTCGTTTTTTCATTACTAAATCAGGGATAATACAATCCACCACCCAAGATTTTCATGAAAATTCACTCAATAGCAAAATCTATTTATTGGCTTAATGTGTCTTCTCTACTTACTTGTAGCACTGTGTATCTGGTCCAAGACTTGTGGTGAGGATTGAGTAGGTGGATAAGTAAATAAGTGGAATGTTGGATGTGCAGTGGTTAAGAACATGGGCTGGGAGTCATACATACCAGGTTTTGAGTTTCTGCTGCACCATTTAGTGAGCTGTGTGACCTTCAGCAAGTTATTTAGCCTCTCTGAGCTTTCATCTCTTCATTAGTAAAATAATGAGAGTAATAATAATATTTATTTCCTCTGGCTGTTGTGAGTATTAAATGATATGTCCATATAAAGAAATCAGTTCAGTGCTTGGCAGATAGAAGATCCT
Organism: Chaetophractus vellerosus; assembly: GCA_004027955.1. Classification (NCBI taxonomy): domain Eukaryota; kingdom Metazoa; phylum Chordata; class Mammalia; order Cingulata; family Chlamyphoridae; genus Chaetophractus; species Chaetophractus vellerosus. The sequence goes on from PVKH010019319.1 coordinate 7,379, forward strand.
CATGAGTGGTAAAGATGATAACATTTTCTAGAAATATTGATTTCTAAAACACTGTTGTTGGGCAACAGAAATATATTCCAAAATTAAGAGCTACTAACTTAAAAAATCATAGTAATTCAGCTCAACTGTGGCAAATCAATGAAGTAGGAGAAGTGTGCCCACTTGTTTTCCCTATATTTTTTTCATTCTTTTATGGGTTGCTCCTTGTGAAGAAGCAAACTGGTAAATCCAATTCAGGTTCAGGCATGAGTGACTTCAGGGGTAATTCCAGGGAAGACTGTTTGTATTTTAAAGTGAGACTCATTAGTACACTTAAGATCTGTGCATTTCACTATATGTAAATAACACACACGAAAAAACAGCCATAAACAAATATTGAATTCTACTTTAATTATATGCATGCTTCAGTCTTCAGGGGTGAAGTGTGCTAGTGTCTACAACTTACTCTGAAATGCATCCAAAAATAAAAAATAAAAAGATGCATTGATGTATGGATAGATTCTTAGATATGTGATAAAACAAATACAGCAAAAATGGTCATTCTAGACGCTAAGGATTAGAAGTGTCCGCAATGCAATTCTTTCAACATTTCCGCCTGTTTGAAAATTTTTCATAATAAAATGTTGGGAGGAAAAAGAATGGGGGAGGACCTAGGGAAGGCACTACCTAAACCCCAGGAGGGCTCATTCATGTCCAATTTCAGCCATGTGGAACTTGTAAGTAGAGACATTTTAGGAAGAAAACTTCCCTGATTGTCCTTTAATCATAGCCTGTAAGAAACCTCCAACACTGTCTCTGCATAACACTGACCCAGATGGAGAAAAACAAGCTCTGGGGTGGACAGAGTGCAATGAAAAAACATATGAAGAACTGAAGACAGAAGCAAGCTATCTCAGGGCACTTTGGGAAATAACTCAGTTATTAGAATCTTGGCTTCCAGGCTGAGGGCAGCCATGGGACTCTCATTTCTGTCTTTTAGACCTTGTGTCATATTTATTATTCGCCATGTGGTTGAAAAATATTATGAACAATTGACTTGGTAGAGTGTTATGGTTATGATCAAAGGTGAATGTGGGCCATGTCCTTGGAAGAGGTATTTGTGATGCCAGCTTGGGTTTTTGTAGTGGTCATTTTTTCTTAGTGTGGAAAGACATAATAAGAAAAAATTTAATCGTTTTGAGAATATGTTTCATCCTCTTACAAGTTAGAAGGGGTTGGTTACAGGCTGTGGTAGATTGAATGACGTCCTCCAACGAACATGCTCTCAATCTTAATCCATGTCCCCGTGGCTGTGAGTCCATGGTAAACAGGACCTCTTGAAGACGCTCTTCGTAGTTAAGGTGGGGCCAACTGAGGCAGGGTGGGTCTTACTCCAGATTACTGGAGTTTTTATGAAGAGCCAAAGGCTGGAAGTCAGTGAGAAGCTGAAGGAGAAAGGAGACATATTGCCATGTGACGTAAGGCAGAGAAACAGGTCAAGGAACCTCAAGGATTGTGGCAAGCCAGCACCAGAATGTTACCGACCCCAGGAGGAAGCAAGTCTTCCAGGCCTCCAAAACTATGAGACAATAAATTCCTGTTGTTAAGCCAAAACCTGTTTGTGGTATTTGTGATAGCAGCTCCAGGAAACTAAGACACAGGTTAAAGATAACTTCAAGGTTTATATACATGTAAATAAGCAAAAATATACCCTGATAATCTACGTATCTGGCAACAGAGGGTTGCCAAGGGGGTGAAGAAAGACTTTAAAAAGGAGATGGACGGGCACGCCCGTGCTATCACATATCTGAAAAAAAGGACTGAGGTATCTTGGTTAGCTCATTCTAGTGGCAGCAGCGAGGCCCATTTATTTAACTTTTTCTTCCATTTGCAAAATGGAAACTCCCTGCAGGGGTTATTAAAAGCAGATGAATTAAAAATCAACAGTGAAAACTGGTTTAACCAGGAAACAATGGGAATTGCACACAAAAAGGACAGAATCAACAGAAATGGGGGCAGGGGTAGACAGTGAGTGGCTACTTGCAAGAATGTGTCCAAGGAAATAAGTTTCTAAATCCAGGTCATAGCCAGGTGCAACTAGTCACATATGAAAGGCAGCAAAACTCACTGACTTACTTACCATTTGATCAAGAAACTGAACCAGCTCCTGCCTGGGCTTCTTTGAGGACTCCTTGATGATCGCAGATTCCTAACAGCAGAATCCATGGGCTTGCACTTCAGGGCAGGTGTCTGGGTGGCTGGACTGTGCCATTTCATACTGTGAAGTGCTCAGGACCCTACTAGCAAAGACAGTGCTTCTGCATATGCTACGAAAGGTGCCCTCTGGGTGGATCAGTGACAACAATGTGTCCCTTCCTCCAGGCTGGCATAGCCCTTGTCAGAGTCCAGGATTTGGTGAGAAGAGTGTTGGCTGGATTTCGACCTGACTCGCCACCTCAACTGGGCCTTCTGTGGAATGCACAAACCCTATAACTGCATGAGGTGGCCTTGCAGTGCTTTTTAAACTATGGCTATCCCCATTTCACCAGTGAGGAAATTAAGTCCCAGAAGGCTAAAGCATCTTATTTAGAGCTATAACTTAAATAGTGATAGACCTTTCTTGGAAGGTGTCATTCTCAAAGTTGGCCTTCATCATCATCATTGAGCAGAGAACCTACTGTATGCAAAGAACTCTGCTGGGTACTAGGTTATGGGCTGCGTGAGAATTCGATGGTTTAAACCTAATTTTGGAGGTAGGCAGTCCATCATCTGTGCTGCTGAGTTGTACAGACAGTAAGTGCTATGGCAGCTCACAAGATGGAATGAGTAATCACACATTTCTGGTGCAATTAGAGAAGGTTGCAAAAGAAGGTGAGACCTGAATGTTGAAGAATGGGTTGGACTTAGAAAACAAGAGAGGACCAGGCAGGCATTGCAAGGGGAAAAAATAGTGTGAGCAAAGATGTGGAGGGGGGCTCCACCTCAGGTGTCCAGTGACCTGTGTCACTCGATGGCTTCATGTTACCCACTCTCATTCTCCAGTCACATCAGGCAATCTTCACTCCAGACCTACAACACTCTCTTGGGCAGAGACATACCCCGTGTCTCATGCCCTCCAGGACTGCTTTCTGAAGGGTGGTAGCCAGTTATATAAGAGAATCTGGGGTTGGATGTGAATGTTAAAAATGTTAATGCATTAATGTATCAACCTCACTCACAGAAACAGATATACATTTTAATGAGGAACTTCTGGACATAATGCAATAAAACATTTCTAAGTTTTGGAACTACAGGAAAGGCAGAAGTAGTTTATATTTGATATCTATTGCTCTGCAACAAATGCCCCCCAAACTTAGCAGCTTTAAACAACGAGCATTTCTTATCTCACACAATTTCTGAGGGACAGGGATCCAGTGGCAACTCAGCTGGATGAGTGTGGCTCAGGGTCTCCCAGGAGGTTGCAATGGAGCCTTGACTGGGGCTGAAAGATCTGCTTCTAAGCTCACTCTGTGGTTGCTGGAGTGCCTCGGTTCCTTGACACACGAATCTGTCCGTAGGTGAATGGTCTCATGGCATGGAAGATGGGTTCCTCAGCATGAGTGATCCAAGAAAGGGAGCTTGAGTAGGAAGCTGCAGTGCCTTTTATGACTTGCCATACCATCACTTTTGCTGTATTTTATTGGTCATGTGAACCAACCTTGATAGGGGATTATACCAAGACATGAATACAGGAAGTGGGGACAATTGGGGGCCATCTTGAAGGTTGGCTGTCATTGAGTTCATATTTTTGTGGAACTAGAGCTTTTAAAACATATGGTAAACTGGATATATATATTTTAAACATTTCTTCTTCTAAATACCTAAAAGGCTTAATAAAATATTTTTAAAACAATTTTTAAAAGGCATCACGAAGCTGGCAAGAAAGTAAGAGGCAGACAAACAAACAACAACAAAAATAAATAAGACAAATGAGGAAACATAAATCCAGAAAGATGATTAAGTACTTAAGCTGGGGAGCATCTGCCTACATTTAAGTGAGCCAGAGGGTTGGCTTTAATATCTACATGGCAAACATATGGCAAATTCTAGGGGAATTTGGGAAATTATATTAGAGACATTCTTTTAAATAATCTTGGACCCCAAAGGATATATCCTCAATGACAAGTTAGGCCAGGAATTCTGCAACTCCTTTCTCTAATCAAATGGATAGAGTGGTAAATTCCCTGTTTCAACCCTGTCTCTGGGTGGCAGGGAATAAAATCTGAGACTTTATAATCACAGGGAAGCCTTTACACAGGTTTGCAGCCAAATTTACATTCTCAGTATGATTTTAAAAACCTCAGCTAATAATTTGTTTTAATGTGGTCATTGTTTGGTAGTATTTTCTGGCACCTGACAGAAACAAAGGCAAATCCTCTCTGAAGTAAACTCCCTTTATCGCAGAACTCAAAGATTCCCAGATATAAAGTTCCATGGAACTAGAGTTCATAATGAAAAATTAATTTTGAGTTCCAGATCAATGGAGGGCACAATCCTCTACAAGACTGCCCTTTCTTCAGATACCACTTACAAATTTGGGGTTCTTGAGCCACCCACACTTCTGATCAATGTACTTAAAGACTTTCAGATAAACAATAACCATTTAGACAAACCAACCATTCTTAAAGGAAAAAAGGATGTATGTCAAAAAAAAGAAAAAGGAAAAAAAAAGGGGAGAAATGATCCCAAATGGAAGGTCTAGGATGCAGGAAGAAATAGTAAGCAAAGAAAACTGGTAAACAGATAGTAAAACAAATATCGACTGCATAAAGCAATAATAATCATCATAATGTCTCATTTGGGTAATACAAATGTATCATAGATCTGCTCTAAACAATTGTCTAGTGGTCCTGGATGATGCAAACCTCTTGACCCCATCCATCTTCATCATCACATTCTCAAAGCGTGATGGGTGGGGAATGAAGAAAGGTCACATAAAGAAATAACTAAAGCAGGCAGTGTGGGGCTAATAGGAACAAACAAATAGAAGAGCAGAAAATGAATTCCTAAATAGCAGCAGGACCTCAGTCAAGTAATTACCCTCTTTATACATCTTTATACCTAAATCAGGTTTAATTGTCTGTGTTTCTAAGAGGTGAGGTGCCAGGGAGGTGCACTTCCATTATGGCAAAAATACATCAAACAGGGAAAAAACCCCGATTGTTTTGGAACAAGAAGCAAATATCGACTACTTGTCCCACTGAGATGAGCAAATATGTGTCCCCTGGATGAGCTCCCAGGTGTTTAAAGGAGAAGCTAGTTTATAGAGCTCAAAATTCTGAAAATTAGTAGCAAATGCTGGTCCACAGATTACCGTTGCTTTGCCTGGTCCATACAGAAATAAGAAAAAGAAGGACAATGGGGTACATTCATAAGTGTGTTGGTATAAGGTTGTCTGTTGTGTCCTTTACTCTAACATTAGATCCTTACCACACTTTTCATGTTAAAAATGTACCTACTTCCATGGTTACACAGGATGGTGGTGCAGTTGTTTTTTGATTGTCAACAATTAGGCAGAATGAAAGGTTGCCATTCTTCTGCCCATGCCCTGAAATATTTTTTGAACATCTTCTAGTCCATGAAATGTGGAATCTGGGAACCACTGGTTTACAGAGCTTTACAGCCACAATGCTTACCTCCTGTAGGGCTGCCTTCCCTAGGTAGAGATAGGGCTTGAATTTCCCAGCAGTGTAGCTTAGTTAGTAGCACATTGGAGATAATCATTAAAGGTTTGCTTGAATGAATTAATCCTCTTATCTCTCAAAATGTGATTTGGAGCCATTTAGATGGGGACATAAGCAATTAAACCTAAACTGGGTTGGGGACAGGACTTAACTAACATTAGTATTGAGAAAAGACACCAAGACTAGGAAAGGTGAGACACGTGGCATTTAGGGGTGGGGTTAATAGGAAAGTCTGAAGCCGGGTCTCTTGAAAGAAGGAGGGGAGTGGTGGGAGCAAACATAGGAGCTAAGAAAACCTTACAGCCTGGAGATGGTCTTAAAGACAGGGCTAAATCCCCTAAAGCAGGGGTCAGCCAACTATGGCATAGAGGCCAAAACCAGCTATTGGCCTGTTTCGGTATGGCCTATGAGTTAAGAATGGTTTTTACATTTTTAAATGATTATATTTTAAAGGTCCCACCTGTAGGTTTTAAGGGCCTACATAATAGCTTTGTTTGACTTCTTGGCTCATATGCCTAAAACGTTATTGGCCTTTTACAGAAAACTTTGCCAAGCCCTGCTCTAAAGACACCTGCATAGGAGGCCTTGGTCAGTGTGAAGGTAGGAGGTTGAAGATGTGGGGAGCAGGCCTGTGGGCAGGCTTGACCTCTGGAAAGCAGAAGACAGGAAGGGATAATATGAGGGAGAAAAAGGAAAGACTCAATTGGACATGGTCTTGAGTCTTGCTACAGAATGGGAGATTGGTTTTATGTCCTCATAAAACAGACTAGCGGACACCTTGAATGACCTCAGAGGAGCTTGGAATCCAGGGATGTGGCCCCTGCCTTCTTCGCTCTTGATGTGTGGGGTATGTGAAAGAAATCTAAGTTTTCCTGGAGACTTGAAGTTGTGCATGAGTTTGGGGAGGCCTGAGGCAGAAAGATTTTGGACTATGTGCCTAATTATTAAGCAATTGTGGATGGCATTCTGCAAATAAAGCAAATTAAAAGAGGAGGAGAGAAAGGGGATTTCTTTGCCTGAATCACGCATCTCGGCTGCACATCCCCCGCTGCTCTCTGATTGCCAAATGTGGACCACGGCCAAGTGCTTTCTTCATGACCACTGGCTCTGCCAGGACCAGCCTCAAAACTCTTTCTGAGCACTAAGTGCTTACATGTTTGTCCTGGAGGAGTGAGGGAGAGACAGGATACTGGCAGGAAGCTTCAGGAGGCTCCAGGGCGGTATTAGCTGCAAGAAGCCAGTGGGGACAGTGATTTGGGGAAAGGAGGGCCGGAGGTTCACCAAGCCCCAGGGTTCTCCTTTGAAGGTGGGAGCCACAGTTGGTCTATTCAAAGCCTCCCTGAGGATGTGTGCTCAGCTCTCCCCCATTCCTCAGAATGAGTCACCAAGAACTGAGTTGTAGAACAAGGAGCTTGGCTGTGAGTAACCATTATGTGTCAGGTGCTTTATACATTTATCTGTGATCCTTCATCAATTCACAGAATAGATATTATCTTTCCCATTCTGCTGGGTGAGGAAACTGAGGTCCAGATAGAAGCATTAAGAACTGAGTCCAGGGCCACAGAGCAAGTTAGCAATGAACTCAGGCATGTTTCATCCCCAAAACCCACCTCTTTCCTCCCCACCAAGCAGGTGAAGCCAGGAGGCACATGGAGGGAGCCATTCTACTCTTCCCTCCCCACCACATCAGTAGGTGAGTCCTGGGAAGAGCAGAAAGAAAAGTAGAAAATTAGGCTCTGTTACTCTGACTCCCCTCATGCCCTTTTCTAATGTCCAGTGTTATTCTGCTAAATTGAGTAATTTCTTT
>PVKH010019320.1:0-14884 GCA_004027955.1 Chaetophractus vellerosus
CCACCCCCCCCCCGAAAAAAAAAAAACCTGCATTATAATTGCTCTTCCCTCACCCTGCTCCCAAAGTGTCCAATGACCCTGGCTCCACATAATTTTGCAATTTCTTGCATTGCATACATCATAAGTCTATATCAGGACTCCAACAAGTCCATTCTAGTCCATCTAATACGTTCTTTTAAAGAGAAAATAACCAACTTTATTTCCCAGGAAAAACTAAGTTTTAAGAAAATTTTAATTGGGAGATTACCAGTGAATTTTGTTTTACATTTTGCTAGGTGTAAATAATGTTTTGCACCAGGGCAAAGTGAGGAAATAAAAAGTAAACTGTTTAAATACATCCATGATGAGAACATCTGTCAAATAAACAAACCCTCCTCAAAGTGAATAATCACTGCTCATCATTTGGATTTTCAAGAATAGTTAACACCTTCTTAGCAAAGGGTGCATTCCTATATCCTTTGTTGACAAAATTGTTACCAGAATATAAATAATGTATTAAAGCAAATACATTATGCATAATGCATAGTATCTATGTAACATATATAAAAGAGCCTAAAATAAGATAATAAGAAATCTACGAATAATACTCAAAGACAGTCCTGTTCTCCCTACCTCACACCTCACTCACAGACAGCATTGCTGGGCCAAGTCAACACCACTACCTCCTCTTAATCACCATCTCTTCCACTGAAAAATTTTCTTATTAAATCTAGATAACGATAATCATCAGCTCCAGGAGGGATGGAATTTGTCTCACATGTTCATTGCTTTATCCCCATTATCTATTACAGTACTTGCCACAAAAGTAGGAGCTCAACAGGGCACTGTTAAATTTGTTCATAGATTTGTTCTTTGAGGGATCATTCCATTGAATTTGTTTTAACTGAAGAATGCCCACAGACAAATTGCAAGATCCAAAAAGTGAATTTTGTTAGCTGAAGTCTGCTTTGGCCTCAATTAAGGATTAAATCACTCAGAAACTGGGGAGGCAGAAAGAAGAGAGGAATGTTTAGTACCACTGATAGAAAACTTCTAAAACGCTTTAAAATTTTGTTTTTATTTAGGATAAAAGTTATTCTGAGACATCGGGCTAATGTACAAGTCTTTTGAAAGAAGCCCCAAAGAAAATGCCATGAAAAATGTAACCTATAATCTGGGTCAAAGGTAAAATCACTTAATTTTCCCCTCCGGGATTTCTAGAACAATGCAATAGAAAAGAAGAAAAATTAATCCAAAGGCTATTTCTGTGTGTGTTTGCGTGTGTGCAGATATATAGATAGATCTCTTACAATGTTCACACAGAGGGTTTTCGGAAACTGCTAATCGCTTGCTAATTTTAAACCTCTTGTTATTTAAAAAATTACTAGCACAAGTTATATCCAGATCTCATAATAACCACTTGTAATAGATGTTTACCTTTAAAGGCTTCTGCATCAGCTGTTATTTATGAATACAAATTCAGTATTTTGCCAGGAGTTAGAATACCAAATAATAACTCTATCCTGAAGTTATTTGATTTTAGAAAAAAATTTAATAAAATACACATTTTTTTTTAGGTATAAATTGAAAGGAGGCAGCTTTAAAAGTAAGTAACTCCGGAAACTGTTTTTTAAAAGCTCCATTTGCCAATCTATGCCAAAAATCAAATACATCACAGGCCCAAAGAAACCAACAAAATCAAACCTTGCTTGTTTGAGAACATTCAGAGGCTATGATAGAAAAAGGAGGTTTTGCGTTGTTGTTTTTTAAAAATTTCTCCTAAATAGAGATAAGTGAAGCAACAAGTACAGGGGAGTCCAATGTATGAAACAGAACTACGTATAAAATAAAATTTAGATATAACAAAATAGAATTAATGAAGTAGTTTACAATGTTTTCAATAACATTAAAAGAAATAAATTAGCTAGAAGAGTGTCAATATTTAAATTACTCTTTGCCTTTACTGATCATGGTCATAGACCCAACAAAAAGAAAAAGCACTATAAATCTATGCTTTTAATCATCAAAGTAATATTATATTACTGGTTACCTTTGGAAAAGGAAAAATATAAAAACAAACAAAAGCCCTCCATAATCCCCCTCCTTTAATATAACTATTATCATTTTTGTATATTCCCTTCCAGACTTTTTCATATAAATATGTTTTGATATGGTAGCAATCAATAGTGCATACGCATTTTCATATGCTACCTTTTTTACTTAATGTTTCTCAGTTGCTAGTTTTCTAAATTGTCAATGATAAAGGCTATAAAATATTCCACTAGTGATGGCACTGCCATTTACTGAACTATTCCCCTATCGTTGGATATTTAACTTACTTACAAACACGGGTTCTTCTAACAATGTTCTTATGAAAGTCTTTGGGTATATGGCTTTTCCTACATCCTCCCCACCCTCACCGCTGCTTTGGAAAAAGTCCCAGAAGTGGGATGATAGCATCAGAGTTGTGCAATATATTGTCCAAGTCCTTTCTATATGGCCTGAACTAATTCATGGTGACATCAGAAATACACAAGAGGACAATTTTCTTCAAACTCTGAATCACAGAATCGCAAATTAAAAGGGACTATCACCAACAATCACTAGAAAGGGCATGTTCCTCATTATCATTAAACCAGAACTGAGGTTTACAAAACCGTATCTTCTAAGTTTCTTTAACATGAACCAGTTCTCTAGAGCCAGATCATCCTCTGTGATCTCATAAAACTCAGTCTTTGGAGTTGTCGTCTTTGAACTTGGAGATTCAGGATTCCTAGCCACCTAAGGTCAGAAGAACCTGTTATGCTTAGACTAAGCAGTGGGCCAGCCAGCCTCTCTTGCAAGCTTATTGATAACAACGCTGAGCTTCTCTAAGCGATAAAATGCCAAGCAATGGTGATAATTTTATAGGATGATCCCAAGAGATCCTATAAATGGCAGGAAATATGGCAAAGATCTTAAATATAGACAAGGGTAAGGGCCACTAAAATTAATCCAAACTAAATGCAATGGCAGATAGGCTCCAGCTATGGGAAGGGACTGAGGAATCATCTTGGACCAGAGGTTCTCCAACAGTATACCTCAGAATCACCTGGAGAGCTTGTTAAAACACAGAGAGCTGGGCCCCATTCCCAGAATTTTTGATTCAGAAATTAGAGTGGGGCCTGAGAGTTTGCATTTCCAACAAAGAGCAGCTCAGAGGATTGCACTTTGAGAACCACTGCCTTAGGAGTTCTTTATTCATTTTTAGACATTTACCGAGTGCCGTCTAAGCACTGTGCTATATGCTAGAGATACAAAGATGAACGAATCCCAGTCAGTACCAGCCTTCAAGAAACTAATCATCTAAATTTGTGTACATATTGTACTACTCTCATAGTAAAAGCCAACAAACTTGAACTTTGTTGAAAACAAAGTTTAAAAATACATTATCTTGCCTTTAAATAAAACCAGGCCGACTTTAATTGGTTCCAAATGCTTTAGGAAAACATATCCTAATCTTGCACTGGCAACTACCTGGCTATTTTCTTTACTCTTCTGTACTACATTGACTTATGCAAAGAATTTGTTGACTAGTACCTACGTCATTTATATACACACCACTCATGTATTTTTTTTTCTCTTTCACTCACCCGATGAACTCTATAAAACAAGAGAGAGGCTTTATATATGTACTTTTCCACGTACAATCAAAAACGTGTTTACACTGGTAATTGTTAACTGACAGAAAAGAACAAAGTTTAGTAAGGTAAGACTGTGGGATTCTCTGCTTCAAATTCTTAGGTGTTAGCCAGGTTGTGTAAAAAAGTGAATGACAAGTAAGCAGTGTGCTTGGTTACAAAGCATGGGCGTGTCCCATACCTAACTGTTAAACACCACCGATTAGCTGATAGACTTAATGAACTTGCTTTTGAGGTGGCTAGTAAGCTTCTACTTCTAAGAGATGCACTGGCTTACCACAACTACTTTCAGAAAAAAAAAAAAATTATTTTTAAAAAGCATGTATGAAATCGCCTAACTGTGGGTCTGCCAAAGATTTAAGCATTTCCCTTAGGCCTATTTTTTCTGATGTGACTAGATGGTCCCTCTGATTTCAATTGGGTAGCTATTTAAAGGTAAGGAAGAGCTAAATCATGGAGAGACTAGAAGATCTGTCTAACATCATAGAGAAAATAAGACACATCACGAAGAATCAACATTTAGATATTTGATGACATTAACCAACTATTAGCTCAGAACCCTAACAACTTGCTTTCTCTGTGGGCAAAGATGGTTTTGAGGAAGAACTGAAACTCGTGTTGATTTTTAAGAGAGGAAATAAAGGTATGGTTGGAGGGAGGATATATCCTTTCTTATCACCACTTTTCCAAATGGTTATTTTCATATTTGTTTCGTGGGGCTGGTTTATGGGGAAATGCACCACCTTAATTTTATTCTTCACTTTCTTAAGACCCTCTCTCAATCTCCAAGGGTGTTTTCTATTCCTTAAAGGCTTTATTCTCAGGTAGAAAGGAAACTAGGAATTGACCTCTCAAGTTTTTGCTGATGATGATTTAACGAATTAACCCTGCTGGGAATATTGGCATTTTAAAAGTGGACTCCACACCTTCAACTGACCAAAGACATTTGTTGGGCTGGGGTCAAGGTTAGGTTATGGAGTTCTTTCCAGGCCCTCTTTATTGCAGAGGCAGCCCTTCAGTCATGTTTCCCCATTGCCCTCGCTATAAAGGAGAATTTATTTCTTAAGCACAAAGGACAAACGAGTATCCTCTTTCCATTCACTGTCCCAGATTCTTTCCTGAAGTGACTTATAGAACTAGAGAGAACAGCAATGCTCAACGGCAACTTTTGAATGTAAAGCTATTCTAAAATTCCCAGATGCCACTGAGGATCAGGGTAAATTCTTAGAGACCAGTAACTATGCAAGCTGCTGATTGTGGGAGTTGAGCACACATCCTCCTACTCAGGGTATTTCCCCATTCACGGTCTCCTTATCTGTGCTAAACTGTGAAGGACTTCTTGCCCCAGGTTTATGCTAATCTGAACTCTCCCCAGAAGGTCAGAGATCATAATCCCCCAAAATGAGTCCAAAAATTAAAGTGTTGTTGTGTGTGTGTTTTTTTTTTTAAAGAGTGAATAATCTAAAACTAGAAATGACTTTATTTCCTGAAGTCAAGCAGTGGCATAAAAATGTTTTCTAAATGCAAACTGAATCAAATTGCCATCGAGCCCAACCATTTTATGATTTGTTTCAATCCTGACTGCTAAAGGTTTAAAATCTCTATTTTAATTGATTCACATTACATGCATTGATGGCTTCGTGTCTTTCCTCTATAAGGAAAAAGAAACTCCACTGCACTCTGTCTGACAAGACTTCCAGGTTGAAAATGTCCTGGTCCCTGTGACTAGCTGAGGGCACAGCAGTGACTTTGAGGCAGCCCAAATTGTGCTATAAAGAGAGCGGGACTTAATGCTCTGCCCTCACCCCTTCCCCAAAAGGGAAATCCACAGGCGCAGGGGACAGTCACTTCGCCTTATAAACACGGGCCTTTCTTTGCTTTCTATGCTCCCTATCTTCTTAGCTATGTCCCCTCGTGGGCTTTGGAGCTTCAAACCCCTGTGAACAGAGAGGTTTGCCAATGCATTGTACAATTTGGGTCTAAATGGGAGAGAAGCTCCCCAATTTTAACACTCCATAGAGAAGCCCTTCTCACCCCGTGCCACTAGATCTCGAAGTGCCACTTAGGCTGGGCCTCTGGTACGACACGCTCGGTCCAAGTCCCTTACGTTCTTGCACAGTAGACGCGTCACAATAAAATTGTTTAACAACGCATAAGGAGAATTTAAATTTTATTACTTAGATGATACGTGGTTAACTATAGACTTTCCAATTACTCCCTACTAGTAAACTGGTGCATTACTGGAAGGCTTATTAACTTTTCAAGGTACTGACAGATTGTTTGGTTATTGCTTGTTAGAAAGAGACCCAAGTTTAATGACAAGTACAAGTCACTGTTTGGTCTTTGGGGCTGCAATACTAAGCTGTCTTCTGATTTGAAGGAAAACTAGGCCTCATTACAGAGCAAACTTGCTGCTGGGTAAGATACATTAAATATTCACCAGGTACACCATAAAAATCTAAAAAGAATAACATTTTATCAAACCAAAACATCTTCCAGACGCATTAGGACACACAATATTGACACAAGACGCTCTATGTTGTGTCTACAAAGGACTCGCGAAGATGGAATAAAATTAGTTATCAAGCTGATTTTTGTCCAAAGTCCTCAGGGAACAGAAAACATAAGTTTTAATTGAATAATGATGAAATATCCCCAGAAACATTTTGTAAGTTGATTACCACACGGCAAGCAGTATCTCTGGTTCATTCTTAACAATAATCTCAAAATTAGTACTAGAGTGAACTATTAACATTTGTTAAAGAGCTAGCTATGCCACAGATATCCACGAAGGTTGTCTTTAAAATAGCAGCTCAATTAAATTCAGGGCCAAGGTCGTCATATCATTTAAGATACGCAGGTTCCCTGATAAAGTCTTAAAATCATACAAAGGAAGCACATAATAAAGACTGCAATAATTTTCCTATTTCACGTCTGAGAAAATAGAGAGTTAGAGAGAATAAGTGACTTATTCCAGCTAGCTATTGGGAAAGCCAAAGTAATTACAACAGTTAAAAATGTAAACATTCATACACTGAGCTAAATGCTCAGTATTATAATACTGACATGCACTTAATGTTGAAGAAAAATATTAAGAATCCTTAAACATGTTTTTTAAAACAAAATAATTTAGGTGTGTACTATTATCAGTGATAGCTGTCTTAACATTTACAAAAGTTTCCCCGCAAAATGGCCAATCGTATTTGATCTGATTTTTTTCCAAGAACCCTTCTTAAGCAATTTGGGAATATAAAAATTTAAATGTGGCATTTTTATTAAATTACAACTTTAAAACATATACTGCATACCTCCCCCAAATATACGTCTGTATTGTGAGAAAATACAAATAGAAAATAAGAAATGTCTAGGAAGATTTCAAATACTCTTCAATAGAAAATTTGGATTTGGTATGCTATTAAACAAAGTATTATATGCTTGCAAGATGGTTAATTCACAGATCTTACTGTATTTTTGTGGCGTCAAGTTAGATCTGTTTCAAAAGACCTTTGTAAGCAATTAAAATCGCTACCCTTTGCTTTAGGCCTTAAGATAGAGTAAGGAACCGCTCAAGAAGTAAACTAATGTGGAGAGCTGCTAGGAAAAATAAGGAAAGCAAGTTAGAAATTCAATTTAGCAGCTTTTAAAAGGTTGGGGGGGGGGTGGCCACACGGTTTACACTTACAGACTAGTGACTGAAATCAAGTTTTCTTGATTAGTAATTTTTTAAAAACTCACCTACAACTATTTATTGAGTGACATCCTATAATACCAAAACTTCTTCCAGTATATTTTTGCCACACCTTATGACAGGTATTATATTTCCATGAATTCAGCAAAAGGACACCCACAAATTAGCATGATCAAATTTTTCTATCCTATCCACTGGGCATATATAGATCCTGTGAAAGAAGTGAAAGTATGGGCCAGGATGTATAAAACGTTTAGAAAGTACGATTTTAACATTTTCCCCTACTCCATGAATGTCTCCTGTTATTAAAGACCATTTCATAATTTGAAAACTAAATGAAATGCTAATTGTTAACACTTCGTATATTTTCTCAATAGTACTTTCACATAGCTTTGACAGGCATATTTAATCTTGATAATTAAAGTGACAAATATCCTTATTTTCAGAGAACTAGAGAAGTGAGAAAATAAGTATTTATATTCATATAACTTACTGATAAAAAGCAATTGGCCATGATCAATATGACTTCTCATCATATTCCTAAAGCCGTACCTTTTCTCCTGTATAAATTTTAAAATGTCCTTGGGATCTTGAAAGTATTATTGCGGGTTTTGTAAAAAAGTAATCTATCATTATTTTAAAAAGTAGTTCTGAAACACACAAAGCAATGAACAATAAGGAAATTCGTTCCTTCAAAGAAAATAGTGTATTACATTATTACAAAGAGTATTATTTGTAATAACATTTTCAAAGTATTCTAATTTTAATAGGGTGCTGAAGGACATTCCAGTTTTAATTTTTTTTAATTATATTCTTTCAAGTTTAAAAGAAGAAAACTGTGCCCCCAAAATCTTCAAGCCTGGAAATCTCCAAAACTTCATACCTCACCAATGTCAACACCAGTTATAACTGTCACGACTTTTTACAGTAGTTATTGTAAAAGCTAGAAAACAAAATTTTAAATCTGAGTTTTTTATTTAAAAATAAAATCATCACCAGTGTTCTCCCCCACTTCCAAAGAGGTGCAAAAGGTTGACATGGCCACCGGTTGATTCTAAGATCTTTTCATTTAAGATATAATTGCCAGCAAGTTAAATATCAAATATCATAGCATTTAAATAAAGGAGAAAAATTATGTGAAGTTCACAGTCATACAAAAATGGATCGCTCTGTAACAAACCACTTTTTGGCTAACACAGTATTGGTTTTAAATTTTCATATATTAAAATGAATATTGCGGGGATATGGAGACCCGTATTTAACTCCACAGTGAATCTGTTTGAAAATATACAACACAAAGATTAGTTTAAAACTTGAACAGACTCTTTTGAAATTCCACTGCAAATGCTAACTGGTAGCACGATGAGTGTTTTCTGTAAAACCTTCATGAGAGTGGAAGGTATTTCTTTTAAAGGAGAAGCTGCAATGAATATCTAAGAACAGAAGGGATTTCTAAATCATCTGGCACCATCAAGTCAGATAGACTTTCAAACAGCAACTGATAAAGACAAGAAGACTGCTCTAGAACACCTGAAGTCTGCAGAGGAAAAACTCCAGTTAGAACTTATTTCATGAATGGAAAAACAGTCGAGGTTAAAATATACTTCAAATCAAGAGTTTCTCCCAAACTGGGCTTCAGACAACTCAGTTCATCATCTCCTCAGTTTTGTTTTCAAATAGTAATTTATACGACCTAATTTTACATTTTGTCCCTATTCTTGAAAGGAAAAGAAGAAAAACTTTAGAATCTTCGTAACAGACTATTTTTAATCTTTATTTCTCCTACAGTAATTGTTGACACTATTTTTCAACAGATAGCCTCAGACCCAAGTGAGTTAGTTTCTTACCATAAAGCAAGCGCACGGCATAATAGTAAAAATAATTGATGATAATAATAAACATCAATCCTGTACATTTTGGACATATCACCAAGACATTTCAAAAAACTCCAGTTACAGGGAGTGGACTCACCTAAGTAATGGAAGTTGACAAGTACAATGTAGAAATGCAATGACGGCCAAGCAGAGGCAAAGGACCCTTCTTTACCTAACAACCGACCTTATATAAAAGCAGCAGCTAGGTTACTCCCAGTTTCTGCCTCCTTACTTTTGGCTCCTCCCAAAATACCAAGGCATAAAGGACCACAGCCACACGCCCACCTCCCACTCCCAACACTGAGGGACCAGTGAGTTCTGGGAACCTCCCCTACCTCTACCCACTTCAATTAGACTAAAAGAGAAGCCTTGGCCACAGGGCGCACTTAGAATCCCACAGTCTATAGGCTTTACCTTTCTTAAATGCCTGGGGGTGGGGGTAGGGGGACTGCATTCTCCATCCCCCGCAGCCCGGAGGAATCCAGCCCACGTGCCCGGCCCCACCACTCGGCCCAGGGCTAGCATCCCGCCCAAGGGCACAGAGGCCAGGTGACCCTCCCGCGCTCCTCCCTCAACTGTCACCACGACCCAGGGGAGTGATCGCCGCCGGACTTGAGTCGTCCGAGCCGGTCCAGTGGGTTGTCCGGCAAGAGGAGGAACTCACTACCGCCCGCACGGACACACGCGGGATTCCGCGCTTCCCGGCATCCCGGGACTCCCGGCTCCCGAGTTGCCGTCGAGCGGCTCCCCGACGCCCCGGCACCTTCTCGGCGGACCCGGAGTCCCGCGTGCTCTGGGAGCCCCCACAGGCGCTCCCAGGAAGGGGCCTGTTCCTGGAAGCCCGGGACGCACTGTCGCGTCCGCTCAAGCCTGAGCGCGGCTCCCGGACCCTGGTTTCCCTCTGCGTCGCCCTCGCCGCCCGCGCGCCCCGCTGCCCCGTGTGCTCTGGGCCCGGACAGGGGCTCAGGACGCGACCTTAGCCCGGGTCCCCTCGGCCCGGGATCTGTCAGCACGCGACCCCGTGCGTCGCGGTCCCCACAGCCCGTGGCCCGCCGCGCCCCTCTCCGCGCGCGGCTCCCCGCTCCCAGCGCCCCGACTCTGACCTGCCGCGGCGGCGTGGCGCCCGGAGTCCCCGCGGCCGCCCCGAGCGCCCCAGGCGGCGGCTCCGGCTCGGGCTCGGGCTTGGGCTCCCGCTTCCAGTGCGGCCGGGCCCCGCCTGCCCGTGGCAGTCCCGGGCCGGGGGCGGGCGCGGGGCGGGGGCTGCGGCCACGCGGGGCGGGGGCGGGAGCCTCGCACCGCCCGCGCCCAGCTCGCGCCCCCAGCCGGGCCCCGCCCCGGCCCCGGGTGCTGGCCCCGCGGCCCGGAGAGCCCGGCTCGGGCCTGGGAGGTGGCCCCTGCGGCGGGAGGGCGGGAGGGAGCCCGTCCCTGCGCGCGCTCGTCGCACAGTAGGTCCCCCTCGCGATTGCGGCCCCCTTCCCCGCGCGCCTACTCTGCGCCCCGCGCAGACTGCCTGGTCTCACTTGTTCCTCCCAGCCGCCGCTGGGAGGCGGCCCAGAAATGTTCCCATTTTACAGAGGAGGGACCCGGAGCTCAGAAAGATGCCCGTGGTTACCTCCAGGTGCGTGGCACTGCGCAGCCCGCCCCTCCGTCGAGGCCGGTGTTTCTTGCCCTTGGCACAGCGGCCTGCGAGATTAAACAACGATTTAAAAAAAAACTTCTCTTCAAGGACAGTCTTTAAAAAGTAATAAATAATTACAGCGTATTAACCCAAGGGCACTGCACACTTTCAGCGCCTCTCCCGCCTCCCACTTTTCGCGTTTGTAATTGACATCCATGCTTTTCAGTCACTTAAAGTGACAAAGTTGTACTTTTAATCATTAAAAGCACTTCTTAAACTTATTAACAGGATTTCTCATATTCTTTAACAGCGTTTGTTGCAATGAGGGACCCAGACACCTGGGCGTTGGGGAGGGGGGCATGGGAATCTCAAGTGTTCAAGTTTGGGATGTGCTGCCTCATAAATTTGCTGGGTGGGCTGTGGGCAAGCTGCAGCCTTCCCTGCCGCGACCAGTCCAAAGGCAGTTGACAATATCCAGCCAGGAAGTGTCTGGCCTTCTGGCCTTGAGGCCTTACTTTTTTTTCCTCCTTCCAATCCCATTTACGGAGCTTTCTCTTCTAGGCCTGATTATCAGCTACTTGCCCAGAATGTCCTCCAGTCTTTTAGCATCTTAATTTGTTGGAGATGCCTAGTTCTTTTCCTTCTAGTGCACAAGGTTCTCATTTGTGGTTAAACTAAATGTTTGTGACATTGAGTATCACTAGGGAGAAGGTTCAGAGCTCAAACCAACAGATTCATGTCCTTCCCATCTCCCAAAATAAGAAAGTAGGAGCCACAACTCCATAGGGACTTCAAAGAAGATCGTTTTATTTTTAGTGACCTCGAAAAGACTCCATTTCTTTGCCTGCTATTTAGGCAATCAATTGGATATGGCTCAACATACTACTCTCATGCACAGAATGGCTGCAGGCATCCTACCACTTGTTGGTTCTGGAGTCCCAATCTACTGGTAAAGCTATATAACAATTTTATTGAGATTAAAGTTACATACTGTAAACTTCAAATGTGCAATCCATTGATGTTTAGTTTATTTACGGAGTTTTGCAACCATCACCATAATCTAAGTTTAGAACATTTTCATCACCCCATAAAGAGACCTAGTATTCATTAGCAGCCACTCTTCCCAGCCCTAAATAACACGGCTCTACTTTCTAACTCTGTAGATTTGCCTACTCTGAGCATTTTATATAAATGGAACCATACAATACGTGGTTTTTGCAACTAGCTTCTTTCACTTCATATAATGTTTTGAGGCTCAGCCATACTGTAGCATGTATCATTACCTCATTCCTTTATATGGTCAAATAATATTCCAATGTATGGATATACCACATCTTGTCTATTCATCCATCAGTTGATAGACATTTGAGTTGTTAACACTTTTTTGTCTATCATGAATAATGCTCTACGAACATTCATGAACAAGTCTTTTGTGTGGGCATATGTTGTCATTTCTCTTGGCTATATACCTGGGAGCAGAATTGCTAGGCCATATGGTAATTCTATGCTTAAACTTTTTGAGGAACTATCAGAGAGTGTTTTCCAACTGCACCATTCAACATTCCCACACCAGCAAAGTATGGACAGCCTTAGTAACACTGGTCTTTTTAATTTTTATTGTTTTTTTTCTTTAGATTTTTTTCCCCTTTGGTTTTTTTTTTTAAAGGTGGTACAGGGGATTGAACCTGGAACCTCTTACATGCCAAGCAGGTGCTCTACCACTGAGCTACACCCACTCCCTTGTTTGTCTTTTTTCTTTTGGTCAACAAAGTAGGTATGAAGCAGTGGTTCTGATTTGCATTTTCCTAATGGCTAATGATATTGAGTCTCTTTCATGTATTTGTTGGCCATTTGTCTCTCTGCTTTGGAGAAATATCTATTCAAGTCTTTTGCCCACTTTTTAATTGGGTTGTGTTTTTATTGTGGAGTTGTACTAATTCTTATATATTCTGAATACGAGTTCCTTATCAATTATATGATTTGCAAATATTTTCTCCCATTCTGTGGGTTGCCTTCTCACTTTCTTAATGGTGTCATTCGGAACACAAGAGCTTTCAATTTGGTTGAAGTCTGAATTTATCCATTTTTTCTCTTGATACCATGTCATCACCTAACCCAAGAAAATTTACTCCTGTATTTTCTTCCGAGAGTTTTATAGTTTTAGCTCTTACATTTATTTCTGTAAAACAGTTTGAATTCGTTTTTTGTGTACGGTGTGAGTTAGGGGCCAATCTGCTTTTGGTGGAGAAATTCCCACGATTCAAAAGGAATCCCATCACCTTGAATTCATACCTGGTACAACACTTCAAAGTTGGTCTGAATCTTCTGAATCTTCCTTGTGGATCAAAAATTTAGTGACTTTTTGAAGTGGCATCTGGGTAGCAAAGCCTATAAATGTCAGAGTTTAATCAACCTAAACAGAAATAATATACACTGTTTTTCCAGCTACTGATCATGACACATCAGGGGGTTATGAAATCAATGTAGTGGTTCATAACCAATATTTTTAATGAAATACAACAGAAAAGAACAGAAACCCTCAGAATGCACCCTCTGTCTTAAAGAAGAGTTGCTTCATAAAACTTTTGTGTTAAATATGTGCATGTGTGTGTGTGTGTGTGTGTACCAGGACTCAGTATGAAATGTGTTTCTTCCTGTGGGCCCCAGTTTTAAAGGGTGGAAAAACATGGTGCATAAACTACAGTTGCAGAATTTTTCCATTCCATAAACATTTATTGAGTGCTTATTGTGTGCCAGGCCCTCTGCTAAAGAGCTGGGGATAAAATGATAAACCTCACATGGTCTCCACCCTGCAACAATGCATATAACACAGAATGATCCATATAAAGTTTCTAGAGACAAAAGCTCGTGCTCTGGTTCAATAGCCCCTGCCTGAGAGGACTCCTTCCAAACATTGGCATTTGATCCTGTGGCACTTATTTATTCTATTTTTTTTTTTTTTTGCAATTAATGCTCAGTATATCTCATTTGAGATTTGCAGACATATTTGCTTTTCTTCCAACTAGGAGAACTTTGTTCCCAAGCTCATAACCGCATACTATGATTATACTGGGAAGGAAGTACAGGTCTAGTAATGGAAGTTGACCATGACTGAATTGATTTCCATTTTACTCCAACTGTATTTAAACTGGTTCTACTGGACAGACCTCAGGCATTTAAAAATACTGTTGTTTTACTTCTCAAGGGAAAAATGAGGAATCATGACAAAAATATTCTTTAAATTATTTTCCAAGGGATCAGAGAAACAGGGTGTTAGTACTGATAGTGTCATCTAACTATTTTGCACAGATTGAACTCAGGTGAATTACTGTGCCCATTTCCAGCCATCCCATCAGTCACTCACTGACAGCAGCTGTGTCCAGTCCTAGCTCTGCCATTGTGCCTCCTCTTTACCCGATACACTTTATCAATCTCTAGATACTATAAGTTCCCAGGAGCTATAAAGATCTTAATTTAAAATTAACATTTATAACCAGTTTAACGTGCTGGACAGGTTAAAAAGTATGCATGCAAACAATTCCACAAATACATTTGCTCCTCGAATGATTATAAAACCCCCACATGATTTTTAAATATCGTTATGCAATTTTACCTGTAGCCTGCCTGAATTTTATGAAGCACTTTTCTTCTGCTCCTCCTATTTTGCCTCTTCTTATTCTGCCTCCTGTCAATTGATTTGGAAATTTAAGTTCTTAAGGACCAAAGCCAGGTTTTTAACCCATTTCTTCTGACTTCAAATTTCTTGATCTTTTCGCTATACCTCTCTGCTTAACTCTGCATTCTATTTCTGTTTGAGTGGTTGCCTGTAAAGAAAAAAAAACATTTCTGGAGCATTCTAATAAAACCATTAATCTTGTTTATATATAAATCATTAATTAGAATATAACCCAGTTATGTATTGATTCAAAAAACCATAGAAAATGTAGCCTAATTAATATTTTATTCTTTTCTTAATACCCCAACTTGGAGCTTTCCTTTTGCTAATCTGGAAGAACCTAAAGAAATATAATTTTAAGACTTTTTT
>PVKH010019321.1:0-14883 GCA_004027955.1 Chaetophractus vellerosus
AGATAAAAAGCAGAAATAAAAAATAAATCTTTAAAAAATAAAATCAGTAATGAAAGGGGAGACATTATGACTGAAACCACAGAAATAAAAAGGATCATCAAGAGGATATTATGAGAAACCATATGTCAACAAGTTAGACAAGCTAGATGAAATGGACAAATACCTAGAAATGCACAATAACCTACAAGAAATACAGGAACTCAGCACAAGCACAGAGATTGAGTCACTGATTAAAAATCTTCTAACAAAGAAAGGTCCAGGACCAGGTGGCTTCACAGGTGAATTCTACCAAACATTTCGAGAAGAATTAATACCAATCCTGTTTAAACTCTTCCAAAAAGTTGAAGAAGAGGGAAAATTACCCAACACATTTTATGAGGCCAACACCACCCTAATACCAAAGCCAGACAAAAATACCTACAAGAAAAGAAAATTACAGACCAATCTCTCTAATGAACATAAATGCAAAAATTCTCAACAAAATACTTGCAAATCGAATCCAATAGCATACAAAAAATTTATACACCACGATCAGGCGTGTTTTATTCCTGGTAGGCAAGGGTGTTTCAACATAAGAAAATGAGTTAACATAATATACCACATTAACAAATCAAAGGGGAAAAAATCCACATGATCATCTCAATTGATGCAGAAAAGGCATTTAACAAAATCCGGTATCCTTTCTTCATAAAAATGCTTCAAAAGATAGGTATAGAAGGAAGGTTCCTTAATAAAATAAAGGGATATATTAAAATCCCACAGCCAGCCTTGTACTCAATGGGGAGAGGTTGAAAGCTTTGCCTCTAAGATCAGGAACAAGACAAGGATGGCCACTGTTTCCACTGTTATTCAACATTGTGCTAGAAGTACTAGCCAGAGCAATTAGGCCAAATAAATAAATAAGTAAATAAACAAAAGGCATCCAAATTGGAAAAGAGGAAGTAAAACTCTCACTATTCACAGATGACATGAGCCTACGTTTAGAAAATCTGAAATATCTACAACAAAGTTACTTGAGGTAATAAATGAGTTTGGCAAAGTGGCAGGATACAAGATCAACATGCAAACATCAATATTTTTTCTATACACTAGTAATGAGCAAACTGAAAAGGAAATCAAGAAAAAAAATTCCATTTACAATAGCAACAAAAAGACTCAAATATATATGAATTAATTTAACCAGGAATGTAAAGGATTTGTATTCAGAAAACTACAAAAGACTTCTAAAAGAAATCAAAGAAGATCTAAACAAATGGAAAGATATTCTGTGTTCATGGATTGAAGATACCTATTATGAAGATATCAATCGTACCTAAATTGTTTTATAGATTCAATACAATTCCAACAGCCTATTTACAGAAATGGAAATAAATTTATTTGGAAGGGAAAGGGGACCCAAATAACCAAAATCATCCTAAAAAAGAAGGGCAATATAGGAAGACTCTCACTGCCTGACCTTGAAATCTATTACAAAGCTACATTGCTCAAAAGAGCATGCATGGTATTGGCAAAAAGATAGACATATTGATAATTGAAATTGAATTGAGAATTCAGAAATAGACCCTCACCTCTATAGTTAACTGATTTTCAATAAGCCTACCAAGTTCACTTTTCTGGGGTAGAACAGTCTCTTCAACAAATGATGCTGGGAGAACTGGATATCCATAACCAAAAGA
The DNA here is from genome assembly GCA_004027955.1 of Chaetophractus vellerosus. Classification (NCBI taxonomy): domain Eukaryota; kingdom Metazoa; phylum Chordata; class Mammalia; order Cingulata; family Chlamyphoridae; genus Chaetophractus; species Chaetophractus vellerosus. The sequence goes on from PVKH010019321.1 coordinate 1,677, forward strand.
ATCAAAGAGGACCCTTTTCTCACTCCCTATACAAGAATTAACTGAAAATGGATCAAAGAGCTAAACATAAAAGCCAGGACCATAAAACTAGAAGCTAATGTAGAGAAACATCTCCAAGACCTTATAGTAGGTGGGTTTTTTAAAAAAACTTATATCCAAAACCCAAGCAACAAAAGAAAAAATAGATAAATGGGAACTCCTCAAAATTAAACACTTCTGCACCTCAAAGGTTTTTGTGAAGAGGGTAAAAAGGCAGTCTACTCAATGGGAGAAAATAGTTGGAAAGCACACACTCAACAAGGTTCTAATATCCATAAAGAGAATCCTACAACTCAGGATTAAAAGATAAATGACCCCATTAAAATGTGGGCAAAAGACTTGAATAAACATTTTTCTGAAGAAGAAATACAAATGGAGAAAAATCAAATGAAAATATGCTCAACATCACTGGCAATTAGGGAAATGCAAATCAAAGCTACAAAGAGATATTTCACACCTATTAGCATAGCCACTATTAACAAAACAGAAAACTACAAGTATTTGGGAGGATGTGAGAGATAGGAACGCATATTCACTGCTGGTGGGAATGTAGAATGGTACAGCCACTGTAGAAGTCTGTTTGGTGGTTCCTAAGGAAGTTGGATATAGATCTGCCATTTAGCAATACTGCTACTAGGTATTTACCCAGAAGAACTGAGAGCAGTGACACAAAGAGACATCTGCACACTCATGTTCATGGTGACATTATTCACAATTGCCAAAAGATGGAAACAACCCAAGTGTCCATCAACTGACGAATGGATAAACCAACTGTGGTATATACACATGATGGAATATTATTCAGCTGTAAGAAGAAATGAAGTCATAAAGTATATGGCAATGTGGATGAACCTGGAGGACATTATGTTGAGTGAAGCAAGTCAGACACAAAAGGACAAATATTGTACGACTTCACTATTGTGAACTAAATATAATGAGCAAACTCATGGAATTAATAGCTAGAATATAAGTCACCAGTGAAAATAATGTGGTTAGAGAATGGAAAGCTGAGGTTTGAATCTGTGCAGAATTGGTAAAATGTTGTTTGTAAATGAGTAGAAATGGTGAAAGCACACCATAAGATTTGTAATTAGTAGTGCAAACACATGGGTATGATAGTGGGTTTTTTTTCTGCTTTAATATTGATTGAAGTGATGAATGTACAACTTGGTGATTATATCAAATATCATTGATTGTACACTTTAGGTAAATTGTATGGTTTATGAACAAAAAACTAATAGTGTGGGTTGGGGGAAAAATATACCAAATGTAAGACACAGAGTGTAGTTGGTAATAATACTTTGATGATGCTCTTTCATAATTTGTTATAACTGTTTCACAACAATGCAAGATATTTGTGGTGGGGTTATGTATGGCAGCCCTGAATGATGTTACACATGTTTGTTTTGTTTTTACTTTACACTTATTGTTTATGTATGTTCACGTATGAATAATATACTTCAATAAATTGTTTTTAAAATGGAAAAAAATGAGGGAGAGATTAAGACATTCCAAGTTAAATGCTGAGGGAGTTTGTTACCACTAGACCTGCTCTACAAGTAATGCTAAAGGAAAGTTTTAGACTCAAAGGAGAGGATAATAGACAGTAAATTCAAGTGGCATAAAGAAATAAAGATGTCCAGTAATGGTAACCGTATGGGTAATTATAAATGTGAGCAACATTATATTGTATTTTTGGTATGTAACTCCACTTTCTATTCCATAAAGGTTCTAAAATGCAAATGCATAAAAAGTAATAGTATATCCACGTTTTGTATAAAATATATAACGATAAAATTTGCAACAAGTATTATAGAAAGGTGGGTAAATGGAGGAGCATAGAAACATAGCTTATGTATGTTATTGAAGTTAAGTTGGTATCAAATTAAATAGGATTATTAGAGATTTCAGATATTACATTTAGGTCCCATGGTACCCACAAAGAAAATACCTGAAAAATATACACATAAGGGAAAGAGAAGGGACTCAAAATGGTTCACTACCAAAAATCCAATAAATACGAAAGTAGGCAGTAATGGAAGAATTGAGGGACAAAAAGTGTATAAGACTTACAAGATCAAATAGCAAAATGGCAGAAGAAAGTACTGCATTATCTGTAGTTACTTTAAATGTAAATGGATGAAACTCTCCAGTTAAAAAGCAGAGATTGGTAGAGTGAATATAAAAGGCATGACACAACTATATGCTGTTTATAAGAGACTCTCCTTAAATTCAAAGACATAAGTAGGTTGAAAGTGAAAGAATGGAAAAAATATATGTATATATATATCATGCAAGTAAGTATCCAAAAGACAGCTGAGGTAGCTATACTAATAAGATAAAATACACTTTGTCATAAACTCTTATGGGGGACAAAGAAGCTCACTATATATTGTTAAAGAGATCAAGTAAACAATAATATATAATGATTAAAAATATATGTGCACCTAATAGAAGAGCCCCAAAGTATATGAAACAAATATTTTCAGTTTTGTAGGTAGAACCATTTGGTTCTACATTAATAGTAGGAGTCGTCAATAAACCACTTTTAATAATGGATAGAACGTCTGGACAGAAGATCAAAAAGTATATAGATTTGAATGGTAGTGTAAACCAAATAGACCTAATACATATATACAAGAACACTTCACCAAACAACAGTAGAATATACATTCTTCTCTAATGCACATGAGTCATTCTCCAGGATAGAACATAAGCCCATACTGACAACACAAGTCTCAAAAAATTTTAAAATATTGAAATAATATAACATATCTTCTCCGACCACAACAGAATGAACATAGAAATCAATAATACAGAGAGAACTGAAAAATTCACAAATATGTAAAAATTATAGAGCATAATCTTAAAAAACTATTGGTCAAAGAAGAAATCACAAAAAAAATTAAGGAAGTATCTTGAGGTGAATGAAAACAAAAACACCACATACAAAAACTTATGGGATAGCAAAGATCATAATCAGAGGGAAATTTATAGCTCTAAATGCTTACAATTAAAAAAGAAGAAAGATCTCAAATAAGAGACCTTACCTCACAACTGAAGGATCTAGAAAAAGAAGAGCAAACTAAGTCTAAAGAGAGCAGAAGAATAGAAATAACAAAGACTAGAGTGGAGACAAATTAAATAGAGAATCAATATAGAGAATGAATGAAATAAAAAGCTGGTTCTTTGAAAAGATCAATAATCTCAACAAACTAGACAGGCAAAGAAAAAAACAAGAGGATGGAAATAACTAAAATCAGAAATAAAAGGGGGTTATTACTACTCACCTCACAGAAATAAAATGAGTTATGAAAGGCTACTAGGAATAACTGTATGCCAACAAATTAGATAACCTAAATGCCATGGAGAAATCCCAAAAACAAACAAACTACCTACACTGACTTAAGGAGGAACAGAAGATATGAACTGACCAATAAGAAGTAAAGAGATAGAATCAATCATCAAAAACTTCCCAAAAAAGAAAAGGTCAGGCCCAAACAGCTTCACTGGTGAATTTTATCAAACACATCAAGAATAATTAACACCAGGGCCGGCTCCATAGCCCAGTGGATAGGGCGCCGGCATACCACATGGGAGGCCCTGGGTTCGATTCCCGGGGACCTCTCCTAGCGGGCAGACCGCCTTGAGAATGGCAAGCCGCCATGGGCGGGCCGGAGCCGCCGTGGGCAGGGCAAGAAGCTGCCACGGACAGGGCAAAAGCCGCCACGGGCAGGGCAGGTAGCCCGTGAATGGAGCGCAGCCAACCACCCGCGAATTGAATCAAGCGCCGGCCGTGAACGGATGCAGAGACCGCCCACAAGTGGGGAAAGCCACGCCTGCACAGTGACCACTCTCGGCGCATCGCCGCAGTGGGGGGAAGGGGAGATATGTAATAAAATAAATAAATCTTTAAAAAAAAAAAGAATAATTAACACCAATTCTTCAAAGAATCAAAGAGGAGAGAACACTTCTTAATATACTCCATGAGGCCAGGATCACCCCAATACTCAAGTCAGAAGAAGATATTCTAAGAAAAGAAAATTATAGACCACTATCCCTCATGAATATAGATGCAAAAATTCCCAACAATATATAGCAAATCATATCCAACAGCACATTAAAAAGAATTATACACTTTTAAGATGAAGGATTTATCCCATTATGCAAGGTGGTTCAACTTGAGAAAATCAGTTAATATAACATACTGCATTAATAGAATGAAGGTAAACACACACACACACACGATTATAGCAAATGATACAGAATAGGTATATGACGAAAACCCAGTACCCCTTCATATAAAAACACATAGAAAACTAGGAACAGAAGGAAACTTCCTCAACATGGTCAAGGGCATATATGAAAAATCCATATCTAACATCATACTCAATGATGAAAAAGACTGAAAGCTTTCCCTCAGTCTAGGAAAAAGACAAGGCTGCCCACTCTTATCACTGTTACTCAACATTGTACTGAATATTCTATCTAGAGCAATTAGGCAAGAAAAAGAAATAAAAATATATCTACATTAAAATAAAGGGTCAACAAAAGGGGGGTATACAGGAGCATTGCATTTTTTACATGACTTTTCTGTGAACCTATAACTTCTGTAATTTAAAAAAATTATAATAATTAAAAAACATTTGCCAAGTGAAAGAAACCAGACACAAAGTATTATATATTCCATGATTCCATCTATATAAAATATAAATATAAATAAATTTATAGAAATGGAATTAGATTAGTGGTTATGTAGGACTGGGAGAGGATAGAGGGATTGAGAGGTGACTGCTAAAGGGTTTGGAGTTTTTCTTTTTGGAGTAACATAATGTTTTAAAATTGGTTGTGGTTATGAATACACAAGTCTGTGATTATATTAAAAGCCATTGATTGTACACTTTGGATGGATCATATGCTATGTGACTATATCTCAATAAAACTGCTTTAAAAATAAAAGAAAAAGCATATCCAAATTGGAAAGGAAGAAGTAAAACTTTCCCTATTTGCAACTGACATAATTCTATATATATAAAATCCTGAAATATCCACAAAAAAGCTATTAGAGGTAATAAATGAATTAAACAAAGTGCTGGGTACAAGATCAACAGACAAATATCAGCGATGTTTCCATACATTAGTAATGAGTAATCTGAAGAAGAAATCAAGAAAAAAAATTCCATTTACAATAGCAACTAAAAGAATGAAATACCTGGGATTAAATTTAACCAAGGATGTAAAGGACTTGTATATCAAAAACTACAAAATATTGCTAAAAGAATTAAAGAAACACTAAAGAAATGGAAGAGTAAATATTAAGATGTCAATTCTACCCAAAATGATTTACAGATTCAACACAATCCCAATAAAAAATTCTAACATCCCTCTCTGCAGAATTGGAAAAGTGAATCATTAAATTTATATGGAAAGGTAATCCATCCTGAATAGCCAAAATCATATTAAAAAGAAGAACAAATTTGGAGAACTCACACTTCCCAAATTTAAAATGATTACAAAGCTACAGTAATCAAAACTGCAGGGTCTGGCACAAGGACAGACAAATAGACCAATGGTGTTGAGCTGAGAGGTCAGAAATAAACCCATCACATCCATGGCCAACTTATTTTAGACAAGGAGCCAAGTCCACTCAATGGGAGAAAAATAGTCTCTTCAACAAATGGTTTTGGGAAACTGGATAGCCATATAGAAAAGAATGAAATTGGATCCCTACACTACACTGTATACCAAAATTAACTCAAAGTGGATCTAAGATCCAAATATAAGAACCAAAACTTTAAAACACCTAGAAGAAAACACAGGGAAGCATCTTTAAGACCTTGTGTTAGACAATGGTTTCTTAGACACATTACATGAAGAGTACGAGCAACAAAAGAAAAAGTAGATAAATAGGATTTCATCAAAATTAAAAATGTTTGTGCCTCAGGTACTTTATAAAAAGAGTAAAAAGCCAACCCACGGAACAGGAGAAAATACTTGGAAACCACATATCTGATAGGGGTTTAATGTTCAGAATATAAAAATAAATTCTACAGTTAGCAACAAAACTACAAACAACCCAATGAAAAATGGACAGAAGACTTGAATAGACATTTCTCCAAAGACAATATACAAATAGCCAAAATGAATATGAAAAGATACTCAACATTATTAGCCATTGAGGAATACAAATCAACACCACAATGAGATACTATTTCTCACTGGTTAGAATGGCTACTATTAAAAAATGAAATATAAGTGTTGGAGAGGATGTGGAGAAATTGGAACCCTCACACATCATTCATGGGAATGTAAAATGGTGCAGGTGCTGCTGTGGAATACAGTTTGATAGTTCCTCAGAAAGTTAAGTATGGAATTACCATATGCTCCAGTAACCCCATTTCTAGGTATATATCCAAAAGATGAAAGCAGGTACTTGATCAGAGATTTACACACCGATGTTCACAGTGGCATTATTCACAATTCCCAAAAGGCAGAAGCCACCTAAGTGTCCATCAGCAATGAATGAATAAATAATATGTGGAATAGTATTCTACCAAAAAAAGGAATGAAGTTCTGATGTATTCTACATCATGGATGAACCGTGAAGAAATCATGTTGTATGAAATAAGCCAGACACAAAAGGAAAAATACTGTATGATCTTACTTATATGAAATAATTAGAAGATGAAAATCCATAGAGTCTGGGATTGGAATACAGATTACTTGGGTTGGTAGAGTGTGGGGAATTAAGAGTTATTGTTTAATTGGTATGGAGTTTGTGCTTGGGACAATGGAAGAGTTTTGGTAATGGATAGTGAAGATAGTAGCACCGCATTGTGAATATAATTAACACCACTGAATTGTATAATTGAAATTGGATAAAATGGGAAAATTTTGGTTGTATATATGTTATCAGAATAAAATTTTTTACAACAAACAACCATAGCCTTGTACAACATAAGGAGTGAGCCCAAATGTGAACTCTGGATTATAGTTAATAGTATAATTATAAGAATATTGTTTCATCAATTATAAGAAGGTTACCATACTAATACAAAATGTTAATGTGTGTGGGGTGGGGCGGCACAGTATATGGCAGCTCTACTATCTGTGCTGACAACCTGGTAAATGGTTAAGATGCTATGTATTTAGTCAGAATAAGTTCAGTGTTTTAGTTTGCTAAAGGCTGCAAAGGCAATATACCAAAAATGGGTTGGCTTTTACAATGGGAATTTGTTAGTTTAAAAGCTTACAGTTTCGAGGCTGAGAATCATGTCCAAATCAAGGCTTCATTAGGAGACCCTTTGTCTCTGAGCTGCAAGTGTGGGTGATCAGGCACGTGGCAGGGCACAATGGCAGCATCTGCTGGTGTCTGCCTTCTCCTCCAGGTTCCGTTGCTTTCAGCTTCTGGTTGCTCTGTCTGTGACTTTCTCACTCAGCTTCCAGGAGTTTTTCTGTTTCCACAGCCTCTTATCCTGTTTATAAAGGACTCCAGCAAGAGGACTGTGATGGTTAGGCTAATTTGTCAATTCTGCCAGGTAATTGTGCCAGTTTTTGGTCAAGCAAGCACTGGGCTAATTGTAATATAAGGACATTTATGGGCTTTAGTCATCAGTGAGTTTACTGCATAGATGGCTGATTATGTCTACGATCAACCTGGGACATTGCCATCGGCAATGAGTGATGTTTTATCTAATCAGTCAAATGCATTAAAAGGGGAAGTGATTTCAACATTCAGAGAGAATTTCCCAGCTCGTCTTTGGACAGCCAACTTCTCCCAGAAACTCATCAAGGACCTTTCATTGGACTTTCATCGGAGCTCCTGGTTTGCAGCCTACCTGTGGAACCTGGACTTGTGCATCCCCATGGTCACGTGAGAGAATCTTATAAATCTCATACTATTTACAGATATCTCCTGCTGATTCTGTTTCCCAAAAGAACTTGGACTAATACAAGGACCAAAACCCACCCTGGGCTACACCTCACTGAAGCAATCCAATCAAATGGCCCTCACCGGAAGCCAATCGAATCAAAAGGTCCCACACCAACTGGAATGGACCAGTTTAATAACACAATTGTCTGAGGTCCACAAAAGTCTCAAACTACCACACTCCATTATTTATTTAATCATTTCCCCTTTTCAGATATGAATGAAGGGAGCGATTAATGGACTTAAACCAGTTTCTGTGATTTACCAGCTGTGTGACCATGGGCAAGTTACAGAACCTCTCGAAGATGTAGCTTTCAAGCCAACCTCGTGTGGTTGGTGTATGTGATTCCTGGATGTGAAGCATTAATATCATTAGTATCTCCAAATTTGTATATAAATGTAAAGAATTTTGGATCAGAACCATATTGTTGGCATTGGTCTTGCTTTAAACTGGTCAAAATAATTCCAAAATAAATATGGGAGAACAAACGATATTGTCAGGAAAATTGTGAAAGAAAACAAATAGCGAGAGGGAAATTGCCACATCAAATATTAAAACTTCATTATGGAAAATAATGTGAATGTATGGCTCTGGAATGATCAAACTGATTAATGGACAGAACAGAGAGCATAAAAAGAGATTAAAATATTCTTTTGAATAAGAACTTAGTATATGATAATGCTGACATTTCAATTTAGAGGGAAAAGGAAGAATTACTAATAAATAGTGGTAAAATAATGGCATTTTCAACCTGGAAGAAAAGCAATTCAATTTGTAATTTGCAACAAATATAAAAAGAAATTCCAGTTGGTCCAATGACCTAAATGAAAAAATATAAACCTACAAAATATTAGAACATAATTAAGGAGACAATGATTAACCTCAGGGATAGGATAGGGTACTTCATGGGCAAGACAGAAAATCCAGAAACCATAAAAAAATTGATAGACCTGACTACATAAAAACCTAAAATTTCTGAATGGCAAAGGCAACTTTACAAAGTAGAAAGACAAATGATAGATTGGGAAAGAATTATTTGCAGCACTATGGTAAGGTGTTAAATTTTGTTATATTCAACAACTGCTGGAAATGGATAAAAGACAAAAAATGTAAGAGAAAAATAGGTATGTGAGCTAATCTAGCAATTTCCAGAAGAGGGATACACATAGTTAATAAACAAATCAGGGATATGTATATTTAAAAAAATTAAGAGGTATTTTTCATGTATCAGAGGCACAGAAAATTTTTTAAAATCATGAAATCCATTTTTGGTAAAAGTGTGGAGAAAATTGACATCTCTTAGGTACTAATGGTAAGTGTATGAATTGCTAAAATAGTTTTGAAAGTTATCCGGTAATATGAAATTTAAATGTGAACATCTTTGATCTAGAAATGCCACTTCTAGGAATCTAGTTTGTATAAGTAAAGGCACTAGTTTTAAGGAAAAAGATGAGTGAAGCTGTGAACTCATTGACTTAGAAAAGTATCCATTGTATGTTGTGAAATGAAAAAGGCAAGCTTCTAAATAATACGTATATGATCTAATTGTTATGAAAAACAGACTAATATAGATTTACATGTATGTGTATATAAAATATTTATATATTACTGTGTTTGTTGAAGTGTAGAAAGTCTTATGGAAGAATACATTCCAAGAGGTTAGAAAGCAGAGTAATTGGGATTGGATTGGAGGAGAAAGAGACCTTAAATTTTTTCACATCTCTATGTGGCTTGAATTATTACAGAATACCTTCATTATTATCGTAATTCAAAACCAGTGAAATATTTTTGATATATGTGAGGAATAAAAAGAACAGTATTTTGTAAGCTTATACATCCAAGAAACATTTATTAAGCACCTAAGATGTGCCAGGCATTCTGTATTAATTATTTAATCTTCTAGAGATGCTAGATGATAAGAATTAGAATCTGCATTTTAAATATGAAGAAACTGAAGTTCACAGAGGTTCAGTAACTTTTCCAGTGGCTGACATCCTGGCCTGTACTGTTGCCGCTCCTTTGTGCTGAATCCCACTGCTAAACGCTTGATCTCTTCGTTGTCCATTTCAAATCTTTAGTGAGCACTCAGGAAAAAGATAGTTCTTCCTTTCCCCCATGTCTATAATGTCAACATGAGGCACGGAATAAAAATGCCAGAATGACATCGCCCATAATACATGATACCAACGTGGACTGGTTTTATGGAATCTCCTTTTTATGTTATATTGAAGGGAAAGACAGTGAACAATGGTTATAACCTTATCTTAGTTGTTCTCAACATTTCATGTTCGTTTTTATCTTGCCAAGTTGTCTAAGCTAGAGAGCTGAAAAAATAAGAAGATGGGAGAAAGGGATATTTCAAAATTCCTATGACTCAATCATAGATAAGTGGTGTGGCTCAATGACATATTTCAAAGTTTTATCAAAGAGAAATCAAATAGAAAATACCCGTGACCTTATGATATAGCTGTTTTACTTTCCAGATCTTTTAGTGCGTGCAGATTTCTCTGCTGCTCTAATTACTTGGAAAGGGCACTTTGATTATCTTGTCCATTAAGGCAAGTCATGGTAATTGTGCATGTTGCATGCTTGTTATTTTTTGCTATCACTTATGGATAAATTCTTTCTCATCCCTAACATGCAACTCAGTTATCGCTTTCTATCACATTCTCTCAGGTCAAGTTTTTGCACCCTTCTCTTTGCACCAGGAACACCTTTTTACATACAGAATTTATAATGTAGCAGTAACAACATTTATCATGCTGTATTATTTATACATCAGAACTTTCTGCTAAATTGTAAATTCCTAAGGGTTTGAGACCTCTCAACCTGTTGTATCTTTGTCAGCATCTCAAAACCTGGCATAGAAAATGTGATCATGTGAATATTCTCACCGTCCTGATTTTGTGATAATCAGGGTAGGCTAAACATTCACTATATTAGAAACCATGCACGTGTCCTCAGACCTAGTTTTTCTCCCTAGGTCTGGTTTTTAGAATGCTGGTGATAAACTAAGCCTGATTTATTATATGACCATCCTGTATGGGAAAAGACTGTAACTTTGGGTACTCTTTGGTCAACCTTAAGAGATATAGCAGGGGGACAGATGTGGATCAGGTGGTTGGGCGTCTGTCTCCCATATGGAGGGACCTGGGTTCGATCCCTGGGACCTCTTGGTAAAAATGAAAAAAAGAAAAATATAGAAGGCGCATGGGCCACCAGGCTCCATGTATGGGTGTGCCACCAGGCCCCACAAGCAGGTGAGCTACTAGGCCCCATGCACGGGTACGCAGTCAGGCCCCATGGGTGGGTGCACTGCCAGGCCTCGCGAGCCATGCAGCAAGATGATGACATAACAGGAGGGTGACACAAGGGAGAACCAAGACAAGACGCACCAAAAAATCAGGAACTGAGGTGGCACAGGAGGTATGACGCCTCTCTCCCACATTGGAGTTTCCAAGGATCGAATCCCAGTGAAGACAGGAGGAGAAGGATGAGAAGAGAGGGCAGGAAATGGACACAGAGAGTTGCCCAGCGAATGGACACAGAAACAGCAAACACAGTGGTGGTGGGGTAAAAGTGGATAAAAGTAAATCAATCAATCAATAAATCCTTAAAAAATTGTATAGGGGAGGAAGATACTGTCTACAGTTAGGAGTAATACTTTGATGATGCTCTTTCATGATTTGTTAAATATTTCACAACAATGCAGGGAGTTTGGGGGTGGGTGATGTATGGGAGCCCTGTATGATGCTATGCATGTTTGTTTTGTAAGTTCACAATGTTTACTGAACACTTATAGTTTATGTGTGTTCATGTATGAATACTTCAATAAATTGTTTTTTTAAAAAGTAAATGTGTTCAAGAGAGGAGAGAGGATTCTGGGTACAGGGAATGGAAGTAAGATGGCGAAAAGTGCCTTCACCATCTGGACCTGAGACCACCTCACTGTTCATCTCTCCCACATGCACGAGCCAGTTTGCAGGACCACAGCTCCGTGGTTTGCAGGCTATTCCTTTTTCCAAATATACTCTCTTCCTCCCATCCTTCTGTCTCCTCTCTCCCTGGCAAAATCAATTTTTATAGTACTAGTATTAGTACTAATACTAGTACTGGTAATAGCTAACATGTATACAGCACTTACTATGTCAGACACCAAGTTCTTTACCAAGAATAGTTTAATCCTTACAACGGATCTCTTCAATAAGCACTATAAACAGATGATAAATCTAAGGCACAGAGAGATGAAATAAGTTGCCTAAAGTCACATTATCTTGTGAGTGGTAGAGCCATAATTCAACCCAAGCAATCCGGTTCCAGAGTCTTTGCTTTTTAACCACCATGTCTTCTTAATCAAGGAAATCAACCTGTAATTTATAGGGTGATAGAAAAGAGAATTAATAAAAGATTATCTAAGTATATCTTTATACTTATATATAGTATAAGTACATATATACATACAAATATGTGTATATATATAATTGTCTGCTTTAAAATAAAACATATAAATACATCATTTAGTTGTCAAACTTTTAATGTAGGACTGAGGCATTTGTCTTCAGGGATGTAGCTGCTGCTTGGAATTTCTCATAGTCTGCCTTGCATTATCTATGTCCTTTCCAGTTTTGAATTCATTAGTGAGGAGCAGAAACCTAAAGGCACTTGCAAAGTAATCTGAGTGCAACATCCATCTAGAAGTTTTTTGTCCTTTTCTTCCATTTATAGTATTTATGTATACATAATGCAACAACAATTTCAATTTTTTATAATGACTAATGTATGGTGCCTTTCCAAAAGTCTCTTTTCCAATGAAACCAACAAATCTCTTTCTTCTCATACTGGAATAAAAATGGTTTACATAATCTTTAATTTGATCAAGTAATTACAATAATAACAATGATATTTAGGCATAAACATATTTCAGAATCAACACTTCTGGCTCTTGATAAGCACAGTCTGAGGCAAGACAGAGGGCAGGCTACTACAACCAGCAACCAATTGTCAGTGGTCATCAAGCAGTATGTTAACCGTGGGTGTCGATAATGTCATGAGTTGGTTAAGTGTTGGTTGACTGGGAAGCAGATGTGGCTCAAGTGATTGGGCTCCTGTCTATCATATAGGAGGTCCAGGGTTTGATTCCTGTGGCCTTCTGGTGAAAAGCAAGCTGGCCTGCATGGTGAGCTGGCCTACGTGGCATGCTGGCCCACACGGAGTGCTGGCCCACGCAGGAGTGCTGG
>PVKH010019322.1:0-14883 GCA_004027955.1 Chaetophractus vellerosus
TGCCCTGCCCGTGGCGGCTTTTGCCTGTCCGTGGCAGCTTTTTGCCCTGCCCACGGCGGCTCCGGCCCGCCCATGGCGGCTTGCCATTCTCAAGGCGGTCTGCCCGCTAGGAGAGGTCCCCGGGAACCGAACCCGGGGCCTCCCATGTGGTTTCCCAGCGAGCTCTTTATCCACTGAGCTATCTAGCCGGGCCCCAAACACAAACATTTTAAATCAAGCGGTATCTTTCATGTTAACTTTAAGTTACAATGAAGTAATTACTTCTTTAATTTTATGAGTTCCTCTTTAGAAGTTCTTTGCACTGAACCTTGTTCTCACCTACATCCCTAGGGCAGGCATATTCAAGGTTCAGAAACATAGGCTGTGGAAGCCAGGTGTGATTACTAAGCAAATCCATGTTTACCCCTGAGAGAATCCAATTGGTGCTTTGTTTGCAGGTCTGTGCAAACAAAGATTCTTTTAAAATAATTTGTTTCCAAATAGGCCCTTCAGTTTGAAGTGCAATGTATAATTCAATATTACGTACAATAAAATACCAGCTCTGCCAGCCTCTCTCTAATAAAGGTATTTATCTACATGCCTTCTCAAGTGCTCTGTTGCCGTTTCATTTTCAGATCTTACATAGGTCCTTTTATTTTCAGATGCCATTTTGTTGTTCTAATCACGGTTGAGATACTTCAGAAGATTGGAAGTAATTTACCATGTCCCAGCTGCCTGTCTAAAATCTGGGGTGCTCCAGCTTCACTTCTCAATGTGTCAAAAAGTTAATTACATTTATAAGGTGAACATTTTTCATTTCTACCTCATGACCTCAACCTCCAGCCTTACCACTGGAAGCCCTGTGTCCTGGGAAACCCCTCAGCCCTGAGCAAACCTAGACAATTGGTCACATTTGGCTAAGAAACATTTCTTGGTTTCCTTTGTTAAAGCCACTTAACTCTTTATTCCAGGTCTAAATGTAACAACTTACTTTGCTAATTTTACACCTTCGGTGTTTTTGTTAAATTTCTAACCAGGGATTGTGGGCATTCATGGAATGCTGTCATTATAGAGTGAGACGTCCTGCACTACAACCGTCTCATTTTACAGATGAATAAAATCTCACTTGCATTGGAAGGTTTTGGCCATCTCCATTCCCCTCTGGCTGCCCTGGTACCAGACTTCTGCAAAATCTTCAAACATATTTCCCACTAATTAAAAACAAACGATTGTGTTGGAACATCAGCTACAGTAATACAAAAAGTAGCATTCAGTTAGCTTTAAATTGTCCAATAATCTTTTTCTAATGCCTCTATTTGCGTCATAGGTATTTTCACTTCCCTGGTGTCTAAAATTCAATGTCTCTCATGGATTACTCATAACTGAGTGTGAAAATAAATATGGTCAGGCTAATTAGCATCAACTTTAATAAGATCCCAAAGTAATTTTATACAACGCTTCCTATGAAGAAAGAAATTAAACTTGATAACTGAGATGATGGGATCTAAAATAGAAGCAATGCAGTGGGCATGAAATAAAGAAAATAAGTACATAAAAATAAGGACAGAAAAGGGAGAAATATGTGTGTACTACGTTTGATGAATGGACAAGATTTTCTTTTCAGAATCACACAATAGACCTTTGCTATTTTTGCCTCTACAGGGATTCAGAGTCCAATGGTTCTCAAACAAATAGACTGAGGTAGGGGACTTGTTGAAAATTCAAATACCTGGCCACCATACCTGGTCATTCTGATTCAGTATATCTGGAGTTGAACTTGGGAATCACTTAGCGAGGGTATTTGAAGAAGTTTTCATATTTTCTACTTTGGGGAAAGGTATTTAGTGGTCATTTCTCAGACTTCACTCTTAGCATGTGCCATTGTCCTTCCTTCAAAGATGGGGGAATTGAAGAAGGCAGAGTCGCATTTTAATGTGATAGAGAATATGAACAAATGAGAACCTTACCCCCGGTTTCACAGAAGAGTACCTACATTAAAGACCTGCTATAAAGTGTGAGGATGAATTCCTTCAGAGGGCATGTGGGATTGTACAGAGCAAATGTGCTTTTTAAATTTGCCCATAATGAAAAGGTGGAGTAGTGGTGATTCCTGGAAACTGCCCAAGAGCCCAGCATTTTTCAAACCATGTCTGACTTGTGTTGTAGAAATTTTCCAACCCTAACCGAGTGGAGAAGAAAGGCTGCAGTCTCCGTTGTTCACTATGCATGATGGAAGCAACTCTTTTTTTTTTTTTTTTTTAAATCAGGCCAGTAAAAATAATTTATTGGGAAATGAGGGAAAAGAACAGAGCTTGCTGAGAAATGGGAGAGAAGGATGGAAGTATGCACCGAAATTTGGTGCAAGCTCCTCTAGGCAGAGACAGCGAGCTCTGGCTCATGTGGTTACCTTTTAAACTATTAATTATTCCTAACCAATGGTGGGGGCCAAGGGTGAGGGCTTTTTGGAATATCCAGGGCCAAGGGGAGGTCCCAGAAAGAGTTAACTGGGACATCAAGGTCAGGGTTAAGGTCTTGGCGGGGTCTCACTGCCATATTGTTTATTGGCCATGTTGTTTGACAGCCACGTTATCTGTCAGCCATACTGTGGCTCATCTTTTCCTCATTTCCCTGTACTAACCTGCCTCAACTTCCCCCCTCAGAGAGTTCATGCCCTTATTCTTAAGGGAGTGCTGAGGGGCAGCGGTCATTCTTCTTTAGTTTCTTCCTGCTGGTTAAGGCAGTAGTCCCTGCCTGACAGGGCGTAAACCTCTCTAGCCATTCTACTGCGGTGGAGGAAAGATAGGTCCTACACTGTGGTTGGAACTGGATGAAATCCCCGCATGATTAATAAGGCATTGATTCTGTAAGAAATAAACTTGATTAGAATTTTGAAGATACATGGCCCCACTAGAAGGATAAAGAAGATGGTGGTAAGTGGACCCAAAAGGGGGCCAGCTATGACATACTGGACCACAAGAGTAAGAAAAGCCAGGTGCCTTCAGAGGCAGCATCCCCCCAAAGTTGATGGGAAACAGCATTCTTCCTTGAGTTCTTTTATGCTGTCGGTTAAATCTAGGGAGAGATTGTGGTAGAACTGCTGGGTTTGGGTATAAACTGCCAACCCCAGTTCCCACAACAGTGGTTAAAGCATCTCTTTTTAATATATGTTTATCTGGCCATGTGCATATACCCACATACCCTGAAAAGTCCTCTGGGAAAGTAACACAAGGCTCCAGGTTCTTAATTAGCAGAGTGGATTCCCCCAGCTCCATCACTTAATGGTATAGGAGAAGCTGTGCTTGGCAATTAATTGGATGAACTGTAAAACTGGAATCCTGACCACTTGTGGTCATTAAAGATCCCAGGGTACTTTCCTTATGGCGGGTAAAGTCCTGGATGAATTCCAACTCTGATAATTAAATTACCTTCTGCCCAGCTGCCTTTACACTTTCAATGGGACTCTGTTCTCCTCTTTCTATCCTTAACTCCAGTCAACTTGTAGACTTTAGACAACCACTGCATTCCACAGGTGACTACAATGTAATAACAATGTTCCTAGGAGTAAGATTTACTGGGTTAGTGGTCTACAGGCATTCTTTATATAAAAGGGAAATTGTTGGTTTGACATCTATAGATACATGGTACCACTCCTGAAAAATTGAGCTTGTTAAACATTTCGGTATGTAATTAAGAGTGCATGCTTATTAGCTCTTGCCTTTTCCTTTTATGGAGGATGTCTTCTATAAATGAAGTAATTAATAGACATATTATATTAGCAGACCAAATCCATGTTTTTAATAAAAAGGCCAATTACTTACAGACCATCATTTCAGAGCAGAGATAACAGATATACTGGGAACCGATTTGATTGTTTGAAATTTGTTGATACAGAATTTGGCCTCATGTTTCTTCATTATAAATTAGTATTTTGCTTCTAATCTACATTTTTCTGAAATGGGGAAGATTGGCAGGTAGTATGCTTTCTCTTAGTTATATTTTATTACCACAAATTGTTTTATTAATACAAATGTTTTTCAAACAAATAAAAATTCAGTGAACAGTATATGTACTTAGAATAGGGCACTGTTATGTAAGGTGATTAAACTCATAAAATATTATTTAGCTGTTTATCTGCTTCTGGGAACTAAAATTCTCTCCAAAATTGTTTTAAAGATATAAGTGAAATATTATTTTCTCATTGTAGATAATGACTTTCCAGTTAAAAAGTATTTAACATACACTCTTTAATAGACCAAAATGAAAAAGCTCTTTATTTGGTATGCTGATTAATCCATACATATTCAGGAAGGCAAAATGTACTTCTCAATTTATGTGGTTTGTCAATATGATTTAAAGTGAGACCATTTGGAGATTTTCTTTTGTTTGTTTTTATTAAACTAACTTTCTGTTAGTTTAATAAACTTGGCTCAAAATTTCCTACCTTTAACACAGTTAAAACACATGATGAGTTAAGACACACACACACACATACTCACACACAATGCCTAAAGCTTGAGAATTTAAGCATTTTCTGTGCATTTCTTTTCTACCTCACAATAATTTAATGCATTAATTCAATTGGATTAAAGAAAACAAAGGTAGACACCAGCTGTATTTCATTGTTAAGAAATTGGTTTTATTCCGAGATGTGAGGAAGAATTTTTTTGAAAATGCATTGAGTGCTTGTAAAAATGTTTTAAGTACATATATATTTATTCTGGTAATGCAAATTGGTGAAATTTTATCTTAAAAGGGTTTTAAAAATAGAGAAAATTCTCTGAAATAAAGATGGCTGTGAATAATTGTGTCATGGGCTTGATATTTTTAAAAATGTAAGTAGGAATGGTTTGCTGGTTTTATTTTTTGTTTTAATGGTAAGTAAAAAATGTCTAAAGAAAGGAAAAAGGAAGAAAAAGTGCATCATATTTTGCCATTTCTTATGGATATATAAAATGACTTAGCTCCTTTGCCTCTAAATACTTCTCTGAAACTAAAATCAAGGAATTCAAACTGGTTATATCCACAATGTTAAAGACAGTGGGAAGAGTTCATGTAAGCAGAATAGGAATATGTCCTTCTAAGGGTGAACTGTTAACCTTTCCAACATGGAAGGGGCCCAATGTGGTTGACTATGTATTAGTTCAAAATATTTTCTAATTTCCATTATGATGACTCTTGCAAAACTCAAAAGTTTATTTTTTAAAAAGTTTATTTCTTCATTTTTAAATAAAAGGGCATTTTCTAATTATATTTTTGCTATTTATTCTTATCTTAATTGCATTTGGAAATCATATTCTCTATTTCTAATACTTTGGTGGTTTCCCAAGAAATTACAACATGTATATTTAATTTTTCAAAATCTAAAATTAACCAATATCTTTATGCTTGGACAATGCAAGGTCCTTAGGACACCTTAACCTTATTCACTTTACTCCTGTCTTACATGCTATTGTTGTGATGGATTTTAAACTTATCTCGATTAACCCAAGGATATTATTATGATGGTTTTATATAATGGTTATTTATATTTATCTACATATTTATCACTTTATATTGCTCTTCATTGCTTTTTTTTCCTCTTTAACATATTTATCCTGGGAGTACTTTCCTTCTGTCTGAAATATACCTTTTAGAATTCCCTTTAATAAGTTCCATTGGTGGCGAAGTGTTTCTGTTTTTGCATGTTTAAAATGTTTTTATTATGCCTTTATTCGAAACATTACTAGATATAGTATTCCAGTGGCAAATATTTTCTTTTAACACACTAAAGATATATTTCCACTGTCCTCTGGCTTCCAGTGTTGCTGTTGAGAAGTTAGCTATCAGCCCATTACTCATTTGAAGTTAATTTGCCTTTTCTCTTTGGATGCTGTTACAATTTTGTTGTTGTTGTTGTCATCTTTGGGGGTTCTACAGTTCCACCATGATGACCGTGATGACAATGATGAGTATCAGTTTGAATTTCTTTTTATCTATCCCTTTTGGAATTAGTTTGGCATGATTCTGTGGATTGCTGTCTTTCATCTGTTCTGGGAACTTTTGTTTTAGCCATTACTTCTTTAATATTGCTTTGACCTAACTTTTCCCTGCTTCCTTTCTATAAGACCCTTCAATTAAGCCAATGTTAGACAATTTCACTTTATTTCCCATATCTCCATGCCTCTTAAACCCTATGTATTTTTAGTATTTTGTCTTTTTTTGTTTCATTTTTTGATAATACATTCTAACTAATTCTCTCTTCTGCCCTAAGACTTTTAAACTTGTCCACTGAGTTTTTAATTTTGTCTATTTTTTGTTTGTTCTTTACAGTATTTTTTTAAATTAATTTTTTAAATTAGAGGAGTTGTAGATTTACAGAAAAATCATGCAGCAAATACAGAGTTCTCATATAACGCAGCACCCCACAGTTCCAAATAATTAATATTTTGCATTAGTGTACTATCCTTGTTAATATTAATGAAGCTTTTTATTATAATTATACAATTAACTAATGGTCCATAGTTTACATTAAGTTGGTTTGTTTGTGTTGTACAATCTTATGTTTTGTTTTGTTTTAAATTTTTATTCTGGTAAAATCTGTACAACATATAATTTCACCTTTTTACCATATTTGTATATAAAACTCAGTGTTTTTAATTGTATCCACAATGTTGTGCTGCCATTACCATGCTCTATTACCAAATCTTTTCCATCACTCCAAACAGAACTTTGAACCAACTAAGTATTAACTCCTTATTCCTTAGCCCCGCCCAAGCCCTTGGTAAACTTCGTTCTAGTTTCTTACTCTTTAAAATTTGCTTATTCTAATTATTTCATATTAATGAGATCATACAGTATTTGTCCTTTTGTGTCTGTCTTATTTCACGCAACATGATGTCTTCAAAGTTGATCCATATTGTTACATATATCAACCATCATTTCTTTTTACAACTGGATAATATTCCACTCTATGTATTTACCACATTTAGTTTATCCATTCTTCTGTTGTTGGGACATCTTTTGGCAATTATGAATAATGCTGCTACGAACATTTTGTGCAAATATCTGTTCAAGACCCTGCTTTCAATTCTTTTGGGTATATAACTACAGATAAGATTCCTGGATCATATGATAAATTCTAAAGAACCCCTGCAACTTAGCTACAAAATGACAAGCAGCACAACTTAAAAATGGGCAAAAGACTTGAATAGACATTTCTCCAAAGAAGATATATGAATAACCAATAAGCACATGAAAAGATACTCAACATCATTAACCATTAGGGAAATGCAAATCAAAACAACACCGAGAAAAAGGAAAAAACAAGAAAACAAAAACAAAAACAAAACTGAGATTCCATTTCATACCCAATAGACATGTCTACTGTTAAAAAAAAATGGAAAAGAACAAGTGTTGGAGAGGATATGGTGAAGTAGGAATGCTTGTTCCTTGAAGGTAGGAATGTTAAATGGTGCAATCCCTGTGGAAAACAGTTTGGCAGTTCCTCAGAAAGTTAAGTATAGAATTACTGTGTGGTCCAGCAATCCTACTTGTAGGGATATACACCAAAGAATTGAAAGCAGGGACTCAATACATACTTGTACACTGATGTTCATAGCAGCATTATTCACAATTGCCAAAAGATGGAAACAGCCCAAGTGTCCATTATGTGTATATATATTTATATATATAATGGAATATTATTCAGTCATAAAAGGATTGGAGTTCTGATACCTGTGACAACATGGATGAACCTTGAAGGCATCATGTTGAGTGAAATAAGCCAGGCAAAAATGACAGATATTGTATGATCTCACTGATATGAAATAATGAAAATAAGCAAATTCACTGAGTCAGAAACTAGAACACAGCTTTCCAGGGGCCTGGGTGGGGGTAAGGAATGGTGAATTAATGCTTAATTAAGATATGGTTGAAATAATACATGGAAAACACATGATAGCAAACTAAAATTAATTTTATTGTCATAAATACTAATGGAAGATAGGAAATATTTCTGAAAATTCAAAAATATTAATATAAATTACTTAGAATCAGTTCAAAGTCACAGTTTATAATTTGTTCAGCATATATTGTTTAGCAGATTTGTTTTCATTAATGAAATACACAAGAACTGAAAGTTTGTAAATAAAAAAGGAAAGATATAGTAAAAAGATTTAGCCTAAACAGCAAATACTTTTAATATAAAAAGATGTGTATGTGTAAACTTTGATGGAATAATTATTTTAACTAGAATTAAAAACCTTACAAAATTCCCTGCAACATTCCTAGACATTCTATTGCTACAAAGAAGTTGAAGCCAGAAGGTTACAAAATACTTGAAAACATCGTGGATGTTTAAAAAAAAACATTTAAAAAAACATTAAAAAAATGAGATATTAAAAATATATCACAATCTTTAAATACTTTGTAGTGAGCAGTGATAATGACAACCTCTGAATCATGTTCACTGATTTTTTGGAGGTAAACTACTTAAAAGGAATTTTTGAACTAGGTGTCAGATTTTTTAAAAAACGGGCAATCTGTTCTTTCAAGGCTTTCAAACAATGAGTGAGAAAGTAACTGTGTTTTGAAGGAAACTCGTGCTGAGGAGAGATTATTTTGAAAACTCATGTTTAGAAATATTTGTATAGTTACATGATTTTGTTTGCAAAAATTAGTTCACCTATAAAACCCTCATATCTACACCCTTTAAAAACTTGAAGGTAGATTTTTTAAGCCATTTAAAAATTCTCCCATATGAAGAATTTGAGTTGATATTGAGCCTATCTGTTAAAAATATTGAAATTCTATGCATACTGATTAGCTTATATAAGCAACTGCTGGACATCTGAAACAATGGAAATTTAATAGCTAAATCTCACCATCTAAGCAGTGGATGGAATTGGGAAATAAGTATCATGATTTAGTAAGAGCAGACAATGATATACTTCAGAGTTGACAGAACCTTTTGTCACCTATATCTGCCATTAAAATAACTATCAAAATAAAATAAAAGTAGTTTTTATTTCAGCCAGAGTTTTGAATTGCTTTGTCACAAAGTGTTATACAAAGATTAACAAAACATGTATTAAATCATATTCTCTATAAAAATATTGATAATTTTTATAGGTGACAAAAGGTTTTTTGTACCATAAATATATAAAATAGAAATACTTAAAATATTATTTCATCCTTTAAATATGTTGTATAATATATATAATGTTTAGTATTCTGTACATGTATGTATGTAGACACATATACATATGCACATACATACATGCATACATATTTGGGGGTGTGTTAAAAAATCTTCACTGATGAGATGCACTTGGGAATCACTGAATTAGTCAATCAAGGGGTCTCAAAATTTGACTTCAGAAGATCCCATATCTTTAGCTAGTCTGAATGATCCCCAATCCCCAAAACAAACCTTTATATTCCTTTCTTATCCTATTGTCTTTATACAAGCGAACTCTATATTAATAAAAGACTTGAAATGTCCACTGTTCCTCTGGTAAAGCAAATCCCATCTATCTTCTTGGACCTGTTCTTCAAAGATTCTCTGATCTCTTCTGTTTTCAGAGTTCTTTCACTTTTTAAAATGCATAGCCCTTGCTGGTTTTAATATACTCTTAGCACTAAGTGATATCAAACTTTGACACACCTTTTTTTGTATTATTTGCTTTAAAGTGTGTAAGTCTTATTTTCCCAGATTTTATTTATTTATTTATTTTTTTGCCTTCTCCTCATTTTTCTACTCCAGGCTTCACCGGGATTCCATTCTAGGGACCTCCGATGTGGGAGAGAGGTACCCTGTCATTTGTGCTACCTCAGTTCCTGGTTTCTGGCGTGTCTTGCCTTGACTCTTCCCTGCATCTCTCTTTTTGTTGCATCATCATCTTGTTTCATGGCTCACCACGTGGGCCTGGCTCACCTGCATGCCTTTTACCACGGGGATCGAACCCAGGTCCTCCCATATGGTAGACAGAAGCCCAATCACTTGAACTACATCCACTTCCCATCCCCAGATTCTTGAAAGCAAAATTCTTGCTTACTTTTGTATTCCCCGTAGTATCTAACACAAGTCCATGCAAGTAGCAGATCTTCTGTGAAGGTTTGTGGAATCAATGCCTTTTTGGAAAGATGAAGTTGAGGGAAGATATCTTTGGAGTTCACAAAACCCTCTGTTGTGGTGGTGGTGGTGGTGGTGGGGAGAGTATGTGTGAAGGCAGTCACAATGACAGCCTTTTTCTCCCCAGTGACTTGGGGAGAAAGCTCTCCCCTTTAAATGTCTATCTAGTACTGAGGATGTAGTCCTCATGATAAATATCAGTAAGTAGTATAAACTAGAATCTTAAACTATGACACTAAAGGGAAAGACTGGCTTTATTTGGACTCACAAACGTGTTTAATATATTCTCTTTCCCAAATGAGATAATTTTATCTTTTCCAACAGCTTATTTTTCTACATTATTCATCATGATTATGTTCACAATGGCAGATGGGAGGATTGGGGTTTGTCTGTCCATCTCACACTAGTTTGGCATCTCTGTAGAAAGAAATCCAATCAATAAGAAAGAAATCCCATTTCCTCTTTGAATATCCTTCTGTTTGCTATTTCTGTTTTGCCTTTTTTTTTGTAGTGCACTTTCACTATCCCTCTAAAGATGTTGTTTCTTTTTTAACAGCAGAGGTCCTCCTTGCTCAGCAATCCTCCAAGATCAAGCAACTACTCATCCTAAAAGTGTGAGATAGTTGGGAGTTGCGTGACAAACAGATTATTAAAAAGCCATTGTCTGTGCTGTAGCTGGGTTTATGTCTTTTCATCTCGACACCTGCCAGCATCTCAAGGTTCTAATTAGCTGCCAATCAGGGTAAAAAGCTCAGAATAAGCAGCATTGTGTCTGGAATTACTATGTGGAAGTATATGCAAATTACTTGGGTTAAAGATAAGAAAAAAATCTGTACTTTAGAGAATGAAACGCTTCAGTAATCTAGGATTATTAAACATTGGTAAATGTATTATTGACTGTGTCACAAAGATACCAGATCGAATAATGCTGTAATCTAGAGCCCAGATTTCCTGGACACAGATAAAACATGCTGGCTCTGGATTGGCTGGTACCATTTTAATAGCAGGGAGTGGAAAGAACCAAAATCTACATTAATCTGAGTTTGTTTGGGGTCCCAAGCCCATGAGATCAGGACAAACTCTACCCTATGCCACCCACCTTTTCCCATCTGTATCTATCTCCCACTGTGTTATCAGACGCTCCAGATGGAGCTTCCTGCACAATTAATTATTATTATTATTTTTATCTTTTCAACCATAATGTCTCTAAATCTCCTGGCATTGCAACTGTTGTCTTTGTTGGAAAGAGATGATAGCCTGAGATGGTGATGGTGGCATTTCTTTGTGAGCTCTCAAGAGCAATGTGGATACTATTTAAGTTTTTAAAAATAATAATTATGTCCTGACACTTTAAAAAAGTGCATTTCTTTGTAATTAGTTCTAGTGTTTAGGATTGCTTTGAAATCCATTCTGGTTTTGCCTTTAAACAAGGAGAAAAGATTCAGCTTGTTTCCCTTGTTTGGGATCCTTTGGGATGAAAGCACTATAGAAATGTAAGCTATTATTAATCCGCCCTTTTCCAGACACATGTCGTCGGAGGCTCTAAAATGTATAGCAGCTGATGGTGTGTCTCAGCTCAAAGGAAGCTGCAAAATTATTTTAAGCACGTACTTCGAATTTGCCCAAACCCCATCCATTTCCGTGGAAATACAAGTGGCATCCCATGGATAAAGCTCCTCTTGGTTTTAGCAGTTACAGCAGGTTCAGCTGGATGGATGCCACCTCCAGGACAATACCTAACATTTTTATCTAAGTGTTTTCTATAATAAAGGTAGAGTGTGGGTAGGTCCTGTCTGAATGCAGAGGGTTAGACAGATTGTGCAGATTTCTTCCAAAACCTTTCATTCTATCATGGGACCTTGATTGCTTTCACCTCTTTTACCATTGCTTACTGGCATTGCACAGTAAGCGGAAGAGAAAATCATCACATCTTGCCCCTGTAGCTTTACCATCTGTGTGCTTTGGAATATTTGAGTATTATTACCTTTCTCAATGTTGCTTCACAGCTCGTTTTGAGCGACCCCAAACAATCCAGAAATCAAGTTCTTCTCTATCATTGTCCTTTGTGCAATATTAAGTATCTAAGTGTGTGTGACACTGGACTAGGCAATGCATAGTCAAACAGAGAGACAGCTTAAGGCCACCCCAATGCAGATGAACATGAGAAGAATGAGGTAGGAACTAGCAAGCTCTGAACATCATAGGAATAGACAAAACTATAGATTTGCATTGCATCCCAGGAAATATAACTGCATTTGAATTTCAATTTTCATTAAGGTGAGATTTGTGGAAATTATGACCTCTTCTTAGCTGGGTTGTAGTTTTGGGATATTTCAATTATATATGTGGAAATGAGCAATAGTACTCTTTCTGCCTCCTTGCCCCTTAACTCTTTAGGGATAATTTTAGGAATTTTTTGTTAGTAGCATGTAAAGCATCAAGACATCTTAAGGTCCCACTTGTACCTTATTTCCTGAATAGCCCTGTGCGGCTAAACCTTCATCTTGTGTTTCCCCAAACTTAGTTGTTTATACAACAATCATTTTATTTGCTCATGATTCCTCCATTTGGCTATAACTTGGTGGGGACATGACTCTGTGCCATGTGGTGTTAACTTCTAAGGTGACATTCATTGGCAAATTGGTATCCAGCTGGCAAATTGGTATCCAGCTGGTACAGTAGGCCAAGCGGGCCTTTGTTAGCTAGTTTGGTCCCTCTATATTGTTAATTTGGACTTCCTCACAACAAGGTGGTCCAAGTTAGTAAGATTTCTTACATGGTGGCTAACTTCCCCCAAAGTGTGAAAAGCAGAAGCTGACAGGTCTTCTTAAGTGTCCTTCCTGGAACTAGTCCAGCATCACTTCTGCCACATTCTATTGGTTAAATCAAGTCCAACAGGCATCTCAAATTCAAAGGAAGAGGATGATACAAGGATGTGAATATCAGGAGGTATGGTTCACTGGGAGCTATCAATAATAATCTTCCAACCCTGGTTCTAGTGGTTGTACCTACCTTTTAAAAAATTTTTTTAATCAATTTTTTTTTAGGATACATCGATTACATAAATCTTACACAGAAATTTTAGGGGTACCCATATGCTCCACCTCCCACACCTCCCACAACCTCCCACATATACATCCTTCATCAGTGTGACATATCACCTGCAATAGATATACACATTTTGGGGATTTGCCACCAAGCATGGACCACAGCTCAGACTGTAGACCACCCTCTCTCCCACACAGTTCTTCATGATACATGATGATATAAAATGGCCTATATCCTCCATTGCATCGTCACCCAGGATAATTCCCAAGTCCCAAAAAAGCCCCGTATCACAACTGCCCTTCCCTCTCCCTGCCCCCAAAGTGTTCAGTGGCCACTGGCTCCACATAATTTTGAAATTTCTTCCATTGTGTGAATCACAACAAGTCTATAACAGGACACCAGCAAGTCCACTCTAGCCCATAGCTCTTCCCCCAGTCCCGAGGAGTCTGGGATGGTGATGTCCCCTCCACCACCAAGTGAGAGGGGGCTTATATCCCGTGGATATGATGGAAGAGATTATCCTGCCTACAGCTGCAGACTCTCTCCATTCCCCAGCAAAGCCGTTGTCCATCATCATCTCCCCACTAGGTGTCCTGGGTGAGATCATTGAGTTTTAGAGTAGGAGCTGCAGGTCCACTGAGCCTCTGGACCCAGCTGGCACATGGACAGCCCATAGTCTCCGGTCTCTGAAGGTACATCTAAAACTCTGGCATCACATATAGGTTTGAATAGAAGAGACAGATGGACCATGTACAGTGAAGACATATTTCGGTAAGACTCTTTGTATCTAACTTGGTACCCACATTCCTCAAACTTTTAAAGTCCTGTCTTCCTCTTGCCTGACCTTCTGAGGACTAAAGTCCTTCTCTCAAAACTTTGTCCTCATGACAGACACCAAATATCTTGCTTTGTCTGGCTGGTACCACCATTGATTTCCCCCATGAAAGTTTCTGGAGGCTACCTACCAGACTGCCTGGGCCTTCACTTATGTTACTAATTCTCAAGCAGAGGTGAATGCACCTAGATAAATGCAACATTGTGACAAGGAGTGTGGGAAATTGTGAGAGATAAACATGAATCATCTTCCTCGGAAGTTGATTTTACTTGAGAACATGAGTTTAAAAATTCTTCTTTCAATCATTATTTTTTTTATATAAAAGCTTTTTTAATAAAAGCAAACATGAATACATTAGAGAATAAACTGTGGAGTTCCATTGAATGTTAAACATAGAACATAATGCTTCAAGGACATTTAAAGCTTAATGTGGGCTGTTTCGAATTATGTCCCAGACTCCTTGGAACATGGGTTTATTCTTCTATGCTGTGAAGAGTATTTCTGTTCTACATTCCCATGTTACATCCCATACACATATAGATTTCTTTTATTCACTGCTGAATATTCTTTTTTTTTTTTTTTTAAAGATTTATTTATTTTATTACATATCTCCCCTTCCCCCCCGTTGCGGCGACACGCCGAGACTTGGTCACTGCGCAGGCGCGGCTTTCCCCGCTTGTGGGCGGCTTCTGCTTCCATCACGGCCGGCAATTTCAGTTCGCGGGTGGCTGGCTGTGCTCGATTTGCAGGCGACCTGCCCTGCCCATGGCGGCTTTTGCCTGTCCGTGGCAGCTTTTTGCCCTGCCCACGGCGGCTCCGGCCCGCCCATGGCGGCTTGCCATTCTCAAGGCGGTCTGCCCGCTAGGAGAGGTCCCCGGGAACCGAACCCAGGGCCTCCCATGTGGTTTCC
>PVKH010019323.1:0-14885 GCA_004027955.1 Chaetophractus vellerosus
CAAGCACGGAGAAGGCAGGGGATTGCTTCATTCAGATCAAGAGTCTCAGTGCTTTGGGTGAAAATGAAAGTATGGGCAGGTTTGATGTTTATAGAATGCGGGGTGGGGTGGGGGAAGCTTACTTCTGGAAGATGCAACAACATGAGCAAAGTTCCAGAGGACAGAAAGCCCAGTGTGCCTGGGCTGGTAAATAATCCAGACTTACAAGCTGGGGTTATGTGATGGATGGTGGCTGGGAGTCTAAAATTAAGCTAGTAGGAAGGGTGCTAAAGAGATTTAGTGATATTTAGAACATGAAAGAGATATTTTGGGTACTTACTTGTTATTGGCACGGGAAGATGGATGCAAGGAAGGAGAGATGGGGCAGGGGGACGAAGAAGAGAGGAGGGTTTCAGCTACTAAAGGGATATTGATATCACCCAGGTAAAAAGAAAAGGTGGCCTGGAGAAGGGTGGTGGCATTTATTTCATTTATGTTTCATCAGTTCTGTCTAGGACTGGTCCTGAGAGGATTTTTATTTCATTTTTCTTCCATTAGGTTTTGCTCCAAATCCGAAAATTTAGAACGGTGCACATAGGAAATGTGTAAATTATAATTGTGCATTCCTGGGACATTTCATGTTGTACACTAGCTTTCATGTAAAATTACCTCCTTAGGGAGAAGGTGAGCTCCTCGATGTCAGGGCAATATCTGTTACTCATCTTTTACTCCCCCAGAGAGTAGAGCTCAGTGCTGGGTGCACAGTAGAGAATTAAATATTTGTGGCACAGTGACAGTGAGACAGCGAGGTGGTGTGAGTACTTGGATCTGACAGACCTGAACGAGATGCCCGTGATGATAAAGGTGGCCACGATGCCTGAGCATGTGCACTATGGTAGGTGTCCACTGATAGAGACACATCCACTGACTGGGATAACTTTTCCAATCAGTCCTGGGGCAGAGGACAGGTCAGTTTTGATAAGGAGAGCTGGAAAGATGGGATTCTTTCTTGTGGGGAGAGGTCAGTGTCTGGGTGGCATACTACAGACAAATAATAGCTAGCTACTATTCTTACCTATTACAAAGAAATGAAATCAACACATGCCAAATGACTAGAAGGAAGTTATTTAATGCATCAGTCATACCTAGAGATTATGTTTAAATAAGGTCCAAGATTCAGGCTCCTAGGACTCCATGACCTGACAGAGAAAATGGCTTGGGGAAATCACGGCACCACTATGGGGAAAAGGGAAGGGCAGTGCTTTAGATTTTGGGAGGAAGGTTTCCATGTGGGAGGAGTACACACTATGATGAAAACAGTTTTGACTGATTCCTTCTTATTTCTTTACAGAAAGGAACAACAGGTCACATCATCTGCAGAGTGAAGACACTGGAATACTGGCTGGTGTAACACACATAAACAAACAGCCACCCTTCTTACAATCCCTCCTGTTAATGAGGGAGCAGAGTAACATGTCAGATGCTTCTAAAACAGGAGAATTGTAAAGAGTCTGTGGTCTGGCACAATTGGCAAATGAATGACATTTGTTAAAAACAGCACCAACCCTCCCTTTGGGTCACCTCCAAGGAAATGACGTTTAAATCTCACATAAGAAATTTACTCTGCAATTTAGTTATAAAGTCCAAATTACAGTTTCCTGACACCAGAATTACTAACAAAAACAGGAGTGGTTTAAATTCAGTTAGGGAGACTGTACTCCTTTTTTTTTTTTTAGTGCATGTGGACTCTAGAATATATTCCAATGATGAAAAAAGTTCATCCCTAAATGTAATTAAACAGGTACCTACTATATGATCAGGATTTTTTTTTTAGGTGATTTGAGGTATTTACAAGAAGCATAAAATATGGGCTTTGCCTTCAATTTCAATATAATTAATCCATTCATGCAGTCCACACAAGTCATGGAGCTTTTTACACACGGTGCTGGTGCTAACATGTACACTGAAATATTGTGAGGTAAATGCCACCATGGAGTGATGAACATAGATCCATGGAAGCAAAAAAGGCAGAACAACTCTGGGCCTCGAGGATGTGGAGAAGGCTCCCTCACAGAGCTGATGTTTGAAGAGGAGACTGTCAGAGGACAAGGTGGGTATGCATAGAGACATTTTAAGGACAAGAGACAGCTTGCATCAAGGCAGAATTTTGGAGCGTTGAGGCAATTTGGTTGGAGAGAAAAGCTTAACCTCCTGCCAATGTAATTACTAGAGAAAGAAATATTTCAAAATAATAATGATACATTTAAAAAGGATTTGTAAAATAGAGGCAGGCTCCTCAATTCAATAAACTAATTGTTGGTCTGCAATAAATAATTTCCTCTTTTTTTCCCTTCTTCATTACCTCCAAGGACAAGTAAAATAGAAAGATGAAGCAGCTTTGCAGAGAATCTGAAAAAGAAATTCCGAAAAACCTATTTTTTGTTTGCCTGTGCAATTCCAATCAGTCATTCTTCCAGTTACCAGTATCTCAGATGAAATAGAGTAAGGACAGTAGTTTCAATACAGTAAAGCACGGGCACTATGACTGAAGGTAGAAAAAGGATGGAAATTCTTACTTGTCCCTAGGTCTGGATTAAATCTTTGTAGACTCTGGGATCCTCTGCCAAGGGTAGCTGGTGTGGCTGGAACACAAAGAGGAGAAAACCACTGAAACCATCCCTGCAAAAATGATATGGCACAACTATATTACAGCATCATTTTCAAATTACAAAACGTGACGTGGCTCCCTTCCTGATAACCCCTTTTTCAAAAAATTAAATGGCACCTACCCTCCAGAAAGGACTCAGGAATATCAGAGCAAATGGAAACCTTCTGGCCTTAGTCACTTCTGGTCTCATGCCTAGTCCTAGTCAGGAACAGGGAAAAAATGCCTTCCTATATCATTTGGGTCCAAATTTGAGTCTTGCTTGTGAAAATGAGGAGAAACCTAACTTCTTAATAAAAAAAAAAAAAACCCACAAAAAACCCACAACAGTATTAAAAACAGTTAAGTAAAAAAACAAAACAAAAAACTTTTAGAGTAATCCTGGCTTGGGGGAGGAATGAGGGGAAGTGAAAAGTTGGATAAGAGAGATACAGACAGAACTTTGTAATGTCATATGGGCAATGAGTCGCCTATTGTAAAAACAGTTATAATTTGGTTGATACTATATTAGTTGGCATTAGAAACAGGAAAAACTGGAAGATGATCAATATACCAATGTAGTTGCCATTCCACTTTGACTTACTACCTTGGGTAGCTTTGGCAAGCATGTCACAGATGCAAAAGCATGCAGTTGTTACCTGTGTAAAAGGGTGTTTCTGCAAGACTCCCCATTTCAGATCACGTTATCTCTGGGTTATTCTTAGAGGCACAGCTTGTGGCTCAGGCCCACGAGGAACACTGAGCATTACCTCAAAGCCAGTGAAGCTATGGATGTTTTTATTTCGGTCTTCAAAAGAAACCCATGGAAATAGTGCTCAGAAATCTTTCTCTGATACGAAAAAAGGATGAAGAAGAAAATGAAGATGCACTGGGCAGTGAGATTAACTCACTTGCGTCTTCCTGAATTTCAGACCTGGGGGAGTCCTATGCATCTGGCCCTGAGGTACTTTTTAATGTACTTTTTCACTAACTCCTTTCAATTAGCTACCCTGCGGGAAGCAGTTATTGGGTTTAGTGTTCAGAATATAGAACCCAGTAGATGAAGTTAAGATCCTCCCCATTAAATACTGCAGAATTCTAACCCCTGTAGGTTTTTTCAATCTGGGCACACTGGCAAGAGTATTTTTCTAACTAAAGTTAGACGTTGGGGGTTTTGGTGAATGCATATTTTATATTTGATACAACTGTTATTTCTGAAAGTGTTTCTTTTTCTTTTCTCTTTCAATTTTACACTTATCTCCCCCCGTAGACACTCATTTATTCCCAAATGCATAAAAAATTATGACAAGAAGCAAGCAGAATACTTGTTTTCCTAGAGTAGATAATGCACTACATTGATTTGAAAGCGACTAGAATAACAAATGACAATCCTCAAGTTTAGTCATTACCTTAATACTCTAAGTGTAATTATCATTATTATTCAGAATCTCCCCAATTCCTTGCTACAAATCAGAGAATTCGCTTCATCATCCCTTGCCTTAGGTAAAACACTAAAATGTTACTGTTGTTGAAAATTCTGTAACTTCCCACAACAAATGGCCTGTTTACTGATAACCAAGTGCTCCTTGAAGAAGTTTCAATTGCTCAAAGGAAGTGGAAAATTGAGGAAGTTGTGGGATGGCCCACAAACACACGTGCTATTTTCGTAGAAATGATCCAACAAGATTGTCTCAATTTTCAGTTTGAATTAGAGAAAATTAACAGACAGTTTCTAGGCCTCAAATCAGAAATAAAGTTGAGGACAGTTTCTCCACATTGATGACTGAAATGGAATGTGGAGGTCAGTGAAGATGAGAACTGAAGGGGGAGAACAGGGCCAAACCCAAGGCCTGGAAATGCTAGGGGAGGCCTGGCCGCCCTTGACTCTTTACAACCAGGGTTTTGCTTTCCTTGCAGAGAGACATCTGGTGCTTTCCCCTCTATGGTGTCAAGTATTTGGTGACATTTCCATGAAGCAAAGAGCCTTGCTCTGCTAACGCCCTCCACAATATGTGATGGATTCATAAATAAAAGGAACAAATGGCATCTTTGAAGAAGGAAACAGATTTATGCCAGCACAGACAGGGTGCTGACTACAAAAGTAAAGCATAATTAACATAATCCTAGCAAAGGGCAGTTTCAATTAGTGCCCAAGCCAAGCACCTCATGCCTAGAAGTCCTGAACAATGAGGAAAAAAAACAAATAAAGGAGTAACAGTAATTCAGATTGTAACAAAAATTAATGACACCTTCACAATCTGTAGCCTCAGTCATGATCTGCAGAATCCCATTCACTAACTCTTCCCAACAGATCAATAAATACTAATATAGGGGTTTTAAATTCTGAAGTTATAAAATGACTTAGCCACAGCTCCTGGCTTCAGCGAGCTGCCAGTTCTTCTGAGCACTCAGCTATGAAAGGAGTAGCCAGAGCAATGTGGGAGCTGTGGAGTGTCCCTTAACAAGGCTGGGGCAAGGTGGTGTGTATGGGGAGGGGCTGGGGATATGGAAAAGATTCCCAGGGACCATGGCTCTTGGAGGCAAGTCCTAAACTTGGGCTAAACTGGCAATGAAGAGAAAGGGAAAGGCAATTTGGGTCAAGGGAACCAATGAACAAAGGGGTAAGATACAGCCTGGGTATGTGAAAAACCATAATCTCCTGGGAATGGAGGGAGCATAGGCGAGCCGGGGACCGTTGAGAGATGAGTTGGGAGAAAATTCAGGGGCACGCTGGGGAGGGTCTTGCCACAAAGAACTTGATTTTGGTCCTGTAAACACTGGGTATCAACTGCTGGCAGTGCCTTGATGAGGACCAACTCCTGGCAGACCTGCCCAAGAACAGGGCCCACAACTAGAACTAACTACAGTCTGACTTTTTCTACTTGTGTCCAACATTGTATTCACCTTCCCAACTGAGGCACATCTGGACCTCAGTTACTATCTGTAAAATGGGATAGTACCTTATCTAGGGTTCAAATCTGTTAATACATGCAAAACAAGTAGTCTACAATATAGTAAGTGCTTAGTAAATGTTAGACATTCTTACTATTATTGTCATCATTGCTATTGTAATTGTTGCTAGCCACTAACCTGAAAGTAAGGGCATATTTTTTCCCACTTAGAACAGGACAGTTCATTTACATTAGACTTTGTCCTCTGCCTTAGGGTTTTGCACATATTAAGACAGGATGCTATCAGAAACCCAGTAAGACTAACTATTCAGTCCTCCTTGTGAGATGGTATGTAAACAGTGGGTTCAGTTTCTCGAAGAGACTCTGGGAAAGGAATATCAGTGGAGTAAGGGATGAAAAATCTACTTGTGTCAAAGATTCAGCCTGAGACTAAATGCAGCCAATTCCCGTTCTCGTGGGTTAATGGATTCTCTACTGTCTTATTAAGGGAGCTAGAGTGGGAAAATCAGTGTTCTGGCAAACACTGTAATTCACCAGTTGTGCAGCAATGGCATTTAGAAAGAGCCCTGAACAGACAGTGCAAACACAAGGAAGTAAAACACGGTTCCGCCCGTGGAAGCCATTTTACACCATGAGAGGAGGTAACATGTGCAAAGGGCCCAGCGTGGCAGCTGGCACGAAATAAGCATTGAATCATGTTGACAATTATGATTAGTATTTTATGGTTATGATAGTGATAATGATGACATTGTAACTGTCATGGAAGCTTTAGTTCAAGACTCCCTCTGAGAAGGTTTGCTGTCTCCCTCGGGAGGTTAGCTGCCCTTCAGGTAATAGCCCCGGGCACCACTCTTACATTTCAGGCTGTGATTGTTTGCTGCCTATGCCTAAGGGTACACAGTGGTTCTTGAAGGGCAGGAATTGCTTCTTGCATCCTTGTAATCCTGTTATTAGCCCAGGGCATGGCACCTAGTAGATCAACGAAGTTTGCTTGGGAAGTAAATGAAGCAGATGAGGATAAATTACGAAAGTTATAAACCTTTGCTTCTGGGCTAAAAGGGATCAAATGAAAGTAGCTTATCTCAGCAAATTGTGTCTTCCTTTGGAAATTTCAGGTTTGCTTAAAGACTCTTCCTGTCTTTTTAAGTCTATTTATCCTGACGATCATTGAGAAATATTCACTGCTTGCATCTCAACCTCTAAAGCTCTTTCCAGACCCATCTTTGTTTCCTGTCTTTCCTTTCTGTCAAACTACCATCACCATCACCAAAGAGTATCCAATTTAAAGTCCTTATATCCTTGTGACCTGCCCTTGTGAACAGGATGAAGTTCAACTCACTGTCCAGGTGCATTGATGCCCCCGCCCATTCCCCTGCTTCTAAAGGAGTTGCTTGACTGGAATGTCCAAAATATGTATGTGAAAGTTCATATCTTACACTTATAGCACGCTTAAAAATGTGTCAGGAACTTTACAAAGCACATTTATGGATTCCCTCCCATTTTATCCTCACAACAACACTCAAGTGGGTATTATTACTACTTACATTTTATGGATAAGGAATCCCAAGCTCAGAGAAGTAACTTGTCTAAGACAATGCAGCAATTAAATGGAGGAACCCAAGTTTGAACTGCCATCAGATTCTGACTCCAATGCCATTGTTCTTCAACCCCACCCCACTGTTTGAAAAACTTGTCTAATCATTAGGATTTATTGCCGCACATACTAGACCTATCCAAAGCCCTGTCCCAAACTACAGAATCTGAATCTCCAGAGAAAGGTCCTGGAACCTGTATGTTTACCTTGCACCCCCATGTGATTCTTATGACAAGACCTTTGGGAAATTCTTCACTCTACTTCCTTGATCAATTATGCTCTCACTGGTCCAAATAACTCTGCCCTCTGCTTGTGGGGATTCCCCACTATGTTCTCACAGCTGGTGCTCACTAGGAGGCACTTAATAAAGCACATGCTGGACAATTTATTTAAATGCTGCCAAGCTTCTGGAAAGTTATGTTGATGGGGCCAGGTTGCTGAGGCTTTGGGAAGAAACACCTTTCACAGGTCAGTTCACAAGTGACCAAGGTGGGGCATCCTCTCAGCTGGTCATCTTCCTTTAGCCCTATCCTGGAATGATGTTACCCAGCGGGTCCTCAGACCACAATCACCTTCTTGGTCATGGCTACCCCTTGGCTCCACGGGTCCTGAGTGCAGTGACAATTCTAAGCTAGAACTTCCTTTCTTTTGTAGCCTTTGGTTAATCGAATTTCCATATATAGTGTCTCCTAAACTAAAGTGTATTATCTTATACATGCCATGCTTCTTGGCAGCACTAAAGAAGCCTGTGTAATCTGAACAGGAAATCTTTGGGCCTTTCAAGTGGACACCCTTACCTCCCCAGGTCTCTACGAGGGAGTCTGTTTCTTCTATACTTGAAAAATTAATCAAAGAGTACATTATATGAGACAAAATTTAAAGAAACAAACAATTAAAAATTGTGAGATGATGCTAGCGGTGTCAAACAATCTTAAATGTGAAAAAGCTGCTTTATAAACAAACAATATAGAACAATTTTGTTAGAAAAACCAGCATCTTGAAAAGAAGCACATGCTTAAATAAATCTGCAGTGTATTTGTTGTAAATGTATTTTTGAGAGTAGCTGGCCTCAAGGTAGCAAGAATCAATTTGCAATGAGAGATCATAAAGATTTCTCTCCCAGGCCTCACCTCTGGCTTAGTGGGACAAATGTGGAACTTTCCTAATAACTTCAAGCTTCACATATTCCTTTCCTGTCTGGCAGTGTTCTCTTTGGTGAGTTAAAAAAAAAAAAAAAAGAGCTCCCAACACAAGTCTATACACGTACTGAGGACATCTGTTTGCAATTAAAGATAGATATTAGAACAGGGATTTTTAACTGTTTTTGTTCCACAGACCCCTTTGCCAGTCAGGTGAAAACCACAGAACCCTACTGTAATTTATTGCATATATTCATATGTGAAGGAAATGCTAGATTTCATTTAGAGGTCAGAGAAAATAAAGATAATCTGTTGATTTTTTTTCAATTCAAGCTCATGGATCTCCTGGTTAAGAACTCCTGTACTAGACCCTGGCTTTTAAAATATAGCCCATTGGGTGATAAGGCCAGTTAAAGGTGCCGTGACTTTAGACCACATTGCAGTGGTGTTTTTACGAGGAGTCCTGAAAGGACCAGTTAAAGATGAATGCTGAGTCTCAGCTGGCCTGGTTCTCAGCACTAGGGCAGTCTCTGCCTGCATCTTTCTTCTGCAAAGCTGCCCAGCAATTCCTCTAGCTTTCCCTTCTAAGTGTTACAAGAGCAGTGAAATATCCTGCCCAGCTAGCCACCTCCAAGTCTGCTTTTCATTATGGAAAACAGCAGTCATGTCAACAGCAGACCCTGGGCAGTAGGCAAGCCCTCTGTGCCACATGCTAGTAGGGTCCCAGAGGAACAAACAGAATCACAGGTTGGCACTGGGCCAGATTCAATCCTAGGTGGGCCAGTCAGGGGCGCAAGACAGACCAGAAGGACAGACAGAGTACTGAAAGGGCAGACTGAGGTTTGGGGAGAAGGGCAGGATATTTCTTCCCTTATAATATTTTCTTATATGTTATTAATATCTGAAAATTTAGTCCTTAACAACAATAGAAATGGATAATAAAGTCTCCCCTTGCCCCTGCCAGAGCTAGCTGTTCAACATTTACCAACACACCAGTGCTGAGAGCGCATCATCTTCCTGGATAGAGTTTTAGTCACTCCCCTCATTTTCTACATGGGAACAATAAAGCCCATTTAAATGACTTTCCCAAAGTACACAGAACTTAGTAGCATTGCCAGAAGAAGTATAGGACCCGGTTTCTTGATTCCAATCTAGGTCATTTTCCTCTATGCCAAATGGAATCAAGAACAAAGAAATTATTAATCATGATGAGGGCAGAAAACTAAATGATAATGAGAGCAATTCAGGTATGATTCTCAAAGCATTTTGCTCTTTGGAGTTCCGACCCTAGAGCAGCTTCCAGTATAGCACAGGAAGGTAGCTAAGTAAATGCTTAGTAAATAAATGAAGAACTGTTCTTTAATTCTGAGAATGAAGATAGTGGAAAGTAGCCAGTAGGTAAAGACGGGAATAGACAATATTATACTCCCTACTGTTTTAGGTAGGAAATACCATCATATTCAGTTTACAGGGGAGGAAATGGAAAGCTGGAGCGCTTAAGCACCTTTCCCAAGATCATGTAACAACTTAAAGGTATGTAGGCTACTTAGCACAGTGCCTGGTAGAGAGCATGTATTTAATAAAGGCTGGACAAGATAGCACTATTGGTAGTCTTGAATGTTGTTATTTTAACATTCTGACTAGAAACATAAAGAACTCATCACTAGACACGTGGTGAGATGTATATTCAGGTATGGTACACAAAAATTGAGGATAAACATTTGCTGAATAAATAGATGGACTTGGATGTCCTAGTGTTCACGTATTTACAAAATTTCTACAATTGCCTCTTTCTTTTCCCTTTCAATTTCATTTCAAACAGCAATATTAGGCAGCATTCTTGTTCTTTGTCTTTGCTCAAGATCTCTTTACCTTTCCTCTAAAGGGAGATGTAATTTTCAAAGCACTTAGGCATCATTTATTTGCGCCTCTGTGAAATTGGCAGGGCATGTTTTAGCCATCCTTTTAGAGACTAGGAACATAAAGCTTTTTATCACCCTAGCATAATGGTCTCTGTCTCCTCACCTCTCCCATCTATGCCTTTGGAAATGTCATCCACGTTTTAAGGTCAGTTTGAGTTCTTACCCACGAAGTGTTTTTTATTTTCTCCCATTTGGAATCCATATTGCCATTCTTTGTGCTTCTACAAAATTTTTTAAATACCTGGACCACAGCGTGTATTACTCCCTGCTTAGTATCTTAGTTATCTGACTTGCCTCCTTGAATGCAGGGACATTGTCTCATCCTCCTTTTGATCCCCCACAGCCCTAAATTTAGTGAATGCTCAATATATATTTGTGACATTATTGGAATATCTCACTAGACAGTCTATAAAGAAAAGCTGTGAGGCATCATGCTATACTGATATTACTATTTTGAATTTATTAGATACTTTGAGGCTTCGGAGTCTCAATTTTCACAAAAGGAGATTCAAAATCACTCTGTCAGATCCTATAGCAAGTGTCCCCTGGGACCATGAACATTCAAATTTGAGACAAATTCATCATATATTAACACATTTTCAAGGTATCTTATCTCTTGCTAGTGTTCAGTGAGGGAGAGAAATAATGAAAATAAGATTATTTAGTTTCAGGAACTCCCTTTCTACGCCCTGGAGGGTATTGGCTTGGTTTTGTTGTTAGCAATGAGCCAGTCTTTTGATGTTGAGATGTGTGCTACCTGCTGCTTGTTTATTAGGCTGACTGGTAGTAGCCACTCTTAAGTCCTGGGAATTGGTTGTTTTGGCAAATTCATGAATCTTCTTGTTCAGACAAGGCGGTATTTCAGAAGCATATGCATATAAAAGTGTCCTAAGAAAGTATATACTTTGGCAGAGGTTTTAAGCAGTTTTTCCTCCTCTGGGCAAAGGCATCTTTTATAAACTGGTTGGTCTGAGCTTCTACTACTCTGCCTCTCTTTTTCAAGCTCCACTCCTCATTTCTCATCCAACATTTCTTGAACAAATTCTTATTCACTTGGGAAGTAGGTATTTGAGAGCTAGAGAAAGCGGTCCTCAGTTAGAATCGCAGGCTGTGAGCACTTCCACCATGCCAGGCACTGTTCCAGATGCTGGGGACATAATGAACACAGCACATGGAGCTCTGGCCTTCTGGGCCCGCGTTTTGGTAGGGAAGGTAGAAAGTAACAGATAAACAGAGAGATGAGTAATATAATGCTGGGTATCAGGGTAGAGTAGCAAGATGGTAAGGGGAGCGGCTATTACAGAGTTGAACACAACATAGATATCTTGTAGAGGAACATTCTAGGCAGAGGGGAGTAAGAACAAAGGTGCTGAAGTGGGTTTGAGGAGTAGCAAGGAGGCCATTGTGGCTAGAGCAGAGGGAGTGAGGGAAGAGTAGAAAGATTTGAGGTTGTAGAAGTGCCAAGGGCCAGGGTCTTGAAGGTAATGGAAAGGGCTTACAGACAGTTCACCATGTTGGATTCCATGAAACAGACCCCGATAAATCGGAGCTTTTATTTATTTATTTTATTTCTGTCAGACCTGTGCCACTAGGATGTGTACATCCCACTTGAATTCTTAACTGCAGTAGTTGGAGATTGGTAAGTGTTGTGGTTAAGGTCCTAAGGCTATTTAGTGTGTGCCTTTAATTCACCACTGTACTTGGTTTGTGTTATAGACACCAACTGGAAGTCCATTCATTTGTTCAAGACATATTTATTGGGCAATTATCACATTCAAGGCACTATGCTAGGCAATGGATATGGTGGCAAACAGACTAACACAGGCTCCAAGGTTCATTTCCACCTGTTCCCTTAAGTGGATCCTTAGCTCCAGACCAAATGGTCTGCCTGCCATCTGGAACATTCCTGATTCTAGATCTCTGCTCACCTTATATTATTCTCCTCACTTTCTCCAGAATGGGGAGAAGATCAGAGATAATTCCCGTGTACAAGTGGGAATAATTCATAAAATGAAATAATATATTTAAGGTGCTTAGCAGAACACCTGGCACAGAGTAAGTGCTTAATAAATGTTAGCGCAATGATTACACTCGTCTCTAAATTAATGACATTTATTATATATGTCACTTATTTAATAGCTACTTATATTCTATGCATTTTGCATGATTTATAATGCATGTGTTCATGCCCTTGTCTCAATTAGATCACAAGACTCTTGAAAATAGGAACCTCAGATTATATTTTCTATCGCAATACATAGTAGGCCCTCAATAAATATCTGAAGTGGTAGATATCTGTCCCTTTATTCTAACAACATCTTTTTA
This sequence comes from Chaetophractus vellerosus, assembly GCA_004027955.1. Taxonomy (NCBI): domain Eukaryota; kingdom Metazoa; phylum Chordata; class Mammalia; order Cingulata; family Chlamyphoridae; genus Chaetophractus; species Chaetophractus vellerosus. Next base: position 12,516 of record PVKH010019323.1, read on the forward strand.
AATTAATATTATCATTTACAGGTTTATTAGTGAACAAAGACCCTTAGTGGAAGGTCATATATATCTTACAGATATACTTGTTACGTTTTAAGATTATGAAAGAAAACAGAAAATTCTGGCACAGCTTCTTTCAAATACCTGGCTCAAAAATTTTAGATTCATTTTCTGAAAGCCAATAAAAAAGGAATTGTTGAAACTTCTTTGTGGCTTACGTGGAATTGGCTCCAAAAACTATTTTCAATGGAAAAGGGAAGCTCTATGAAAAACGTGAATGGAGATGGATAAGGTGACAGTCCCCCTAGACATGTACCTGATGCTTATTTTTATAAACTTTGCCCTTTTAATTAGGCCTTCTGAAGTTCTGAGTTCCACTGAGAAGCACCCTTTGTGGGTACTGAACCTTAAATTTAATCTAACTTTAGTTAGACTTTTCAAAATAGACCATTAAAATTAGAGTCCAAACAGTCAATCAAATCACACAATGTCAATTTAAAGTGGAAAAATTATACCAGGCATAAGAAATATACTTTTATGGCACTTTTTTCTGGAAGGAATAAGGTTAGTCTTAAAAGTAGCTATAATTCTTCAAAGCTATAGGACAGGCATAGTCTTAAATTCATAACATAAGTTTTCTTTCCTTGCTGGAATTATACTTAATGTGATGATAAAATGATGTAACGGGAAAAAAATCAAAAGCCTTATTTATAATCCATATGTGGCCATTGCTCCGGCCACAGACACTTTGTGCAGTGTGTCTCTCTATCAGCCTGAAGGGGCACCCTGCCCATAGGCTTTTTGGCAGGACAGGGACACTGTATGGTTTTAAGTGTTCCCTGATCAAATGTGGGAAAAGAAGCAGCTAGCCAAGTTGTGAACAGAGTTTTTATTGTGCTGAGGCCAAGAGGTGAGGGGGTGGGGATGAGGAAAGACAAGACTCCTATACAACTTCTGCCTTTCTTATACTTTCTGGTAGATAGAAGCTAAAAAGGCTGAGGAAAGGCATGTTTGGGTAGATGGAGCAAAGGAAGATTTGGGAGCTTATATAGTTCAAGCCTAAGATCTTTAACAAATGCCAAACATTTTTTTTATTGAACTTCCTAATACTAGTTAGTGCCACTGAAGAGCAACCAAAAGAATCTGCATGAAAATTTAGATCCCAAATGAATTTTTATCTACTATTAGCCTCTCATCCCAAAATAAGAAATGAATTGCGAAGTTTCTTTTTAATGGAATGAAGATGTAGGCAAAAAGTGTTTCTCATCTAGAAACAAGTGGGCCAACAATATCACTCTAAAGGAAAACCAAAACAGGGCATTTCTCCTTCTAAAGAACATCATCAAAAAAGAATAGAAAAGTCACCCAGAAAGTGTACTCTCTTTTGGTATTCTTATGAGTTGTGCTTCCAACATCATCTTTCCTATTCTTGGATCTTTTAATCCTTTGCCTGAAGGGCTCTCTTATTTTCCTAATTTCTCATTATCTTCTGAGTTCACTTCAGCTGTGTTTCTCACCCTTCCTCTTCACCAGATTTGTTTTGTCAGATCCAACGGTCCCTTCTCATTCCTCATATTACCCAATTTTTCAGATGCATTTGACTGAGCAGACCACTTTTTGAAATACGCTCTTTGCTTAGCTCCCATAATGCCAAATTTGCTTGGTTTCCCTTCTACCTCAATGAATGTTCTTTTTCAGTCTCCTTCACTGACTCCTTTTTCTCTGCTTGATCTCTAAATGTTATAAAATTATAGAACTCTTCTCTTTGCTTTCTAGCTATTTTCTTTTCCCCCACTGTGGTAGAATGAATTATGTACCCCGATTTAGACATGTTCTTAACCTTAATCTACATTCCTATGGGTACGAACCCATTGTAAATAGGACCTCTTGAAGATGTTATATATTTTTTCTTTCTTTTTTCTAATAAAGAGAAATTGTGAATTTACAAAACAATCATGCATGATATACAGGATGCCCATATACCACCTCACCACCAACAACCACATTGGTGTGGAACATTTGTTACAACTGATGATAGCACTTTTTTAAAAATTATACTTTTTAAAACAGTACTGTAGCAGTTTGATATTATTTATGAATTCTAAAAAACATATTTGATTATGTTTGTAAACTGGTGTTTTCCTCTGGCCATGATACTCAATTGTATTAGATTCAGCTGAGATGCCTTTGATTAAATTGTTAAGATTAGGGCTTTGATTTGACCACATCATCAGGTTGACTCAGTTTGAGTCCCCGCCCCCTTTGTGGGCTATATAAATGGACACTCAATCAAGGAGACATACAGAAGCAGATATGTGAGAACAGAGGAAGGGAGCTCCACATACACAGAAGTAGATACACAGAGAAGATAGACAG
>PVKH010019324.1:0-14883 GCA_004027955.1 Chaetophractus vellerosus
GTAGGCCAGTTTGTATGATCATGTATCATTCAGGAACTGTAAAGAAGAGAGGCTTGTCTATGGCCTGTGATCTATGTCTGATGGCAAAGCCCCAAAATGTGTGTAATTATCAGAGGCATTATGCCACACTTAGGGATGTGCATGTGGGGGGCTGTTGGAGGGGTGGGGGGGTGGCATATGGGTACTCCTGGAATCTCTGTGTAACATTTATGTAATCAATGTATCCTAAAAATGTATATAGATATATAAAAAATAAATAAAAAATTAATTATGAAAATGATATAGAGTTGAAAGTGGCCCCAAGTAGCTTAATCCATGTTGAAAAATAAGAATGAAGTTGGAAGACTCCTACTTCCTGATCTTAAAATTTATTACAAAGCCCCAGTAAATGAAAAATAAAATCATGGTACTGGCACAAGGACAGACATACAGACCAATGGAATAGAATAGAGAGCTCAGAATTCAACCCTCACATTTATGACCAAATAATTTTTGACAATGTGGCAAGGATCACACAATTGGGAGGGAGGAGTCACTTAAAGAAATGGTGCTGGGAAAACTGGATGTCCATTTGCAAAAAATTAAGAAGAACCTCGACATCATACCACATATAAAAATAATATCAAAATGGATCAAAGACCTTAATATAAAAGACAGAACTATCAAACTCCTAAATGTAAATGCAGGGAAAGCCCTTCAGGGCTTTGTATTAGCCAATAGATTCTTAGACTTTATACACAAAACATAAGCAACAAAAGAAAAAGTAGATAATTGGGACCTAATCAAAATTAAAAACTTTTGTGCAAGAAAGGACATTATCATGAAAGTGAAAAGACAAGCAACTAAATGGAGAAAATATTTGGTCACCACATATTCCATAAGGTTTTAATATCCAGAATAGATAAAGAAATCCTACAACTCACAATAAAAACACAAACAACCCAATTAAATATGGGCAAAATACTTGAAGAGACATTTCTCCGAAGATGATATACAAATGTTCAGAAAGCACATGGAAAGATGCTCAATATCTTTAGCCATCAGGGATATGAAAATCAAAACCAGAATGAGATATTGAAATCATCAACATGGCAACATAATACATCCCCTGAAAAAATCTCCTCAAAGATTCAGCAAATAAAAGAACAAATCATACTTGCTTAGTACCCTGGAGGATGGTAGAGACTGAAGAAGGACTCTGCAAATATTGAATAGAAGAAAAGGAAAAATATTAGGTAAGAATTTTCCATCCAGTACCCCCTGGTCTACTTCTGTTCCCCTCACTCCATTCTGCATAGATTGGGAATTGCTGAGAGGCAGCGATCTGTTTCTCTCCTAATGGGGATACAGATTATAGAGCCACTCACTGCTTTGAGCGAGAACACCAAGTATAACCAGGTACAGGGACCCAAGTCCACAGAGACCTAGGGTGGAACATAAGTTGGTGAGGAGTGCTCCATATTTAAAATTTCTCTAAAAATAAAGCTTTTAAAAATATGCTTTTGGATGCATTTGCTAGTATTTTTTGAGGTTTTTCATCTATATTTATGAGACATTGTTCAGTAATTTTCTTTTCTTGTGGTATCTTTATATTACATACCATACTCATTTCCTTGGCATGCAAGTTTGGTTCAAAAAAGTAAATCAATTAATGTAATACACCACATTAACAGAATTGAGGACAAACCACATCACCATCTCAATCCATGGAGAAAAGGCATTTGAAAAAATAGAGCACACTTTCTTGATAAAAGCACTTAGCACTCTAATTGTAGGAGGAATGTTCCTGAACTAAAGGACAAAATGGCTGAATTATGTACTGCCTTTACAGTAAAAACATTGAATGTTAATGCATTAAAACCACCAATCAAAAGATGCAGATTGGCAGAATGGATAAAAAAAAGTATGATCCAATTGTATGTTGTTTATAAGAGATACACCTTAGACTTAGAGACACAAATAGGTTGAAAGTGAAAGGGTGAATATTCTCCAGGCAAATCATAAGCCAAAAAGAGCTATACCAATATCAAACAAAATATACTTTAAGTGAAAAGCTATTATAAGAGACAAAGGGCACTATACATTAATAAAAGGAGAAATCCACTGGATAGAAATAACAGTCATAAATATTTATGCATCTAACAATGGTGCCCCAAAATACATGAGGCAAGCACTGGCAAAACTGAAGGGAGAAATATACACCTCTACAGTAGCAGTCAGAGACTTCAATACAGTACTCTCATCAATAGAATATCTAGTCAGAGATCAATAAGTAAACAGAGAACTTGACAAATATAAATGAACTAGACCTAGCAGACATAAAAACATTGCACCCCAAAACAGCAGGATGCATGTCCTTCTCTACTGCACATGGGTTATTCTCTGGGATAGAACACATATTGGGCCACAAAACAAATCTCAATAAGTATAAAAGTGTTGAAATAATACAAAGCATTTTCTCTGACCATAACGCAATGAAGCTGGAAATCAATAACAGAACTGTAAAGTTCTCAAATACATGTGTAATGGTTTCAGAGTTTTATTTAATTATGAATTCCAAGAATATAAATTGGATTATCCTTGTAAACTAATCTGTTCATCTGGGCGTGATTAAGTTATGATAAGGGCATTAACTGGGCCACATCAGGAGGGTGTTGGGCCCCGCCCCTCGGTGGGTGTGGTCTCAAGCATAAAGGCCAGGCAGCAAATCTGAATTGCAGAGATTTAGAGAAGCAGATTGGAGAAGCAGTTCTGATGTTGGAGTGAGCCGTTCACCCGATAGTCTACAGCTGCCTTGTGGAGAGATGCAATGCATAGAAAGCCTCATGGCCTACAGCTGAACTCGTGAAGGAAACAGAAGCTAAGCCTGGAGAGAAATGCAGCCCCGGGAACAAAGGAATCTGGAAGCCTGAACCCTGGAGACGTTGGCAGCCATCTTGCTCCAACACGTGGACTTTAGTATGGGAAGAAATTTATGCTTTGTGGCCTGGTAACTGTAAGCTTCTACCCCAAATAAATACCCTTTATAAAGACTGACCAATTTTGGTATATTTTCAAAAGGCACTTCTGTGGCTGACCGAAACAATGTGGAAATTTAAAAACACACTCAAACAATCAGTGGGTCTAGAAGAAATTGCCAGGTATATCAGTAAATATCTTGAGATGAATGTAAACAAGAATAAAGCTTACTGGATGCAGCAAAGGAAGTGCTGAGATGAAAATTTATAACCCTAAATGTTTACATTAAAAAAGAAGAAAGAGCTAAAATAAAAGACTAAACTGCACACATAGAGGAAGTAGAAAAACAAAAACAAATCCCAAAGCAAGTAGATGGGACAAAATAACAACTATTAAAGTAGAAATAAATGAAAATGAGAAATGAAGATGATAGAGAGAATTAAAAAAACCAAAAGTTGTTTCTTTAAAAAATCAAAAAATTGAGAAACTCTTATCTGGACTAATTATTTATTTGCAAATAAATAAATAAAACCAGAAATGAGATGGGGGTCATTACTACTGGCACAGAAATTAAAAGAATGATAAGAGGATACTATGAATAACTCTATGTTAATAAATTAGACAAACTAAATGAAATGGACAAATTCATAGACACATCCAAACAACATATATTGATGCTCTGAGAAATAAAAAACCTCAAAAGACCAATTACAAATAAAGATATTGAATCAGTCACTAAAAACCTCCCAACAAAGAAAAGCCCAGGACCAGATGACTTCACAGGTGTATTTGATCAGTCATTCCAAGAAGAATTAATGACAATCCTACTTAAACTATTCCAAAAATGTGTAATGTGGCTAGAGAATGGGGAGTTGATGCTTATGTGTACAGAATTTCCATTTAACTTAATTGCAAAGATTAGAATTGGATATTGGTGATGATAGCATATTACTGTGAGTGTACATGACAGCCCTGAATTATACAGGTAAATGAAGTTAAAGGGGAAAGCTTAAGTTATACATTTTACTAGAAGACAAATTAAAAGATAAAAAACTGAATTGTACTCCACAGTGAACCCTCTTGTAGATAATGAACTATAGTTAGTGGTACAGGTTTAAAAATGTTCTTTCATGAATTATAACAGATATGTGTTATTAATACAAGCTGTTAATAATAGGGTGGTATATGGGAAAAAGAACACACTTAATGCAAATTATGTACAGTAGTAATGGTACTATTTTGATAATCTTTCATCAATTTTAACAAAAGTAACTACTGTTAATTATAGTACAAAATGTGCTATCATCAATTGTGACATATACCCCACACCAATGAAATGTATTGGTGGTTGGTTGGTAAATAGAAACCCTGTATTTTATGCATGTTTTTTTTTCTGTAAACCCAAAACACCTCTATTAAAAAATGCAAAAAACATAATGAGATACCATTTCACACTGATAATAATGGTTGCTATTAAAAATATGAAAAATAACAAGTGTTGAATAGGATGTGGAGACATAGGAACACTCATTCATTTCTGGAGACAATGTGAAATAGTTCAGCTGCTGTGGAAGCCACTTTGGCATTTCCTCAGAAAGCTACATATAGAAATATCATACGATCTGACAATCCCAATACTAGATATTTACTCAAACGAACTGAAGGAACTCAAAAAGATATTTTCACACTGATGTTCAAAGCAGCATTATTACAATCAACAGAAGATGGAATCCATTCAAGTGTCCATCGACTAATAAATTGATAAATAAAATGTGGTATATAGATACAATCGAATATTATCCAGCTGTAAAAAGAAGTTAAGTACTAATATGTGTGACAACATGAATGAACCTTGAAGACATCATCTTGATTGAAATAAGCCAGCCAAAAAAGGACAAATATTGTATGACCCCATTGATTTGAAACAATTAAAAATAAGCAAACTCATAGAGTCAGAATCTAGAATATAGGTTACCAGGGGATGGGGTGGGGATATAGAATGTGAAGTGAAGTCTTAAAATAGACAGGGCTTCTATTTGGAATGATGGAAATGTTTTGGTAGTGGATGGCAGTGAGTGATGGTAGCACAATATTGTGAATGCAATTAGCAGCACTGAAGTATATATGAATATGATTAAACAGGGCAATGTCAGATTGTATATATGGTAAAAGAATTTTTAAAAAATTGAATCCATGGAACTACACTACACAAACAGTTAGCCCTGAGTAAAACCTCAGCCTTTAACTAATAGAACAATTTTAAAACTATGCTATTATCAATTGTAACAAATGTTCTACACAAATGCAATTTGTTAGTTCTGGGCTAGTGTATGGGAATTCTTTATTTTATTCATGATTGTTCTGTAAACCCACAACTTCCATAATAAGGAAGAAAACAATGACTTTCTTGAGAAAATGGTTCAGAGTAATAAAATATATACATGCCCCCAAAAAGTCATTATGGATGGAGATTGGAGATTGGAGATTGGGGATTGAAGTGGGGGGGGGGGGTGTTAGGAATTTCAGGGATATTTTTGTGAAGCCCAGATAAGGACACTTATGAGAAAACAGACTCAACCCATGTTGGTAAAGCCTATGAACAAGTAGGAAGTATCACTGACATGAACCATCACAAGTCACAGCATTTTCCTTTACAGGGCTTTGTACACATTCATCCAACAGCATTTATGGAGGAGCTACTATGTGCTTGACCAGAGATATTCAGCATTGAGTGAATCTTTGGAGGAGCTGGTCAATGAACCATTTTTCATGGGTACACCAGGAGGTTAGAACAGAAGTCATGTGTGGGCATTAGAATTTTAAGAGCAGTCTGTTGGTTCTAATAATATAGAAAATTGGGAAATCTTTGGATGTGCTCATTTCATCTTTTTGGTAATTATTTTTATTGAATTTTACAAAAGCATTAGTTCATGAGGAGTTGGAAATTTTTAAAAAACTGGTCCTTTATTACAGATAATTTGAGAACTCCTGTTCTAGATGTTTGGAATCTAGTGGTAAATGAGACTCTGCCTTACAGGGCTTTCAGTCCAGAAGTTAGTCAGCCAGCTAAACATGATGGGTCAGCATGGATAATGTTCCATCCAAGTACAGGACAGGTGCACTGGATTAATGGCAAATATGGCCCTGGCTTGAGGGTCAGGGAAGCCTTCCCAGAAATATGGGAAAATGTGTGAAGATTTGAATGATAAGCAGGAGATGGTTAGATGAAGAGGGCAAGAAGATTCTTTATGCGGGAGGATCAGTGCTGAGAAAAATTCCATGTGTGAGACATCGTGCCGCATTTGCACTCCTCACTGCAAAATGGTGGGACAGGCCCATGGGCAGTCCATCAGGCAGAAACCATTCTAAAGGGTCTGAAGTTTTTTCCTAAGGGCAATGGGGATCCATGAAAAGAGTTTAAGTAGGGAGTGACATGATCCGAATTGTATTTTAATTCCAAGTTCTTAATCATCTGTGGATCTAATTCTATTTAACGTTTTTCTTCCTTGGTTATGAATGGCATTTATGTGCTCTTTTGCATGTATAATAACTTTTATTTTATCCTGGACATTGTGCATAAACAAAAAGTAGAGATTGAAGTAGAATATCTATGTATATTTTCCCCAGAGAGGGCATACCTGGAAGGAAAGGAAGGTAAACAGCTGAGCTCTTCATTCTAGTCAAGAGTTGAGATGGGTTGGGGCCTGGTGGCAGCATTAGTTAGCTTCAGTTCTCCTCTGGCTTTATATTTGTTGAGGGTGAGGTCCCTCCATCCAGTGGGACTTTGGGATCCAAGCATCATTCAAGACTGGAGATCTTTCTCTCTGCTTCTCACCTCTGCTACCAGCTGCTGCTTACCTAGCAAAGGTCCTGTATGGGAGAATTGGTGAGCAGGGATCATTAGTTTAGTATTTTTAGCCCTTCCATATTCCCATTGCTCATGCCAGCCCATTAAGTCATGAGCATGCTGACTGATTTCTTCAGCTCCCTTTCCTCCTATGGATGGCTTATCCCTCTCTCCACCTATGCCAAGACTGGTGGTTAAAGTGGTCACCAGTCTTTTACCACATAGGAATTTTGTTCAGTTAGGTGTCTTTGAGTCCTCAGATCTTTAGCAACTTTAAATAAAAGTATGATTTTAAAAGGTTTATTTGGTGTTTTCTTTTTGTTACAGGAGGAGTGATAGTTTTTCATTACCTCCTACATCATAATTGGGAGCAGAACCCAAATGTGTGCCTTAAAAAGATTCTCTTGGCTGCTGAGTAAGGGAGGGGCTGTAAGAAGCAAAAGTGGTAGTGAAGAGACCAGTGCAGAGGCAATTATGATAATCTAGTTGAAAGATGAGGGTCAGTGAGAGAAGCAGGAAGAGTCAAGGTGCCCAGGAGTTAGAAGATCAACTAGCTGTGATGCTGATGAAAGGGGACCATGTTCCCAGGATTCTGTCTGTGGGACCTGGGAAGATTCAGCCTGTCATGAGACAAGGAGCATGGGATGAGGAGCAGGTGGTGAGGAAAATGGACCTGGGGACTGAGGGGCAGGCGACAAGAGCAGGACAAAGCCAGAAGGGGCCTAGCATGGGACAACCTTGCTGTGTTGTTTTTATAGTAATAATGGTGACCATATGTGTTATGACAGCTAGAGAGGTCAAATCACATGCCAGGTCTGTGCTGAGTGTGCTGTTGCTGTCATCTTTTTTGGGAGTTAGGGACTGGTGGTGGGTTAGCTTGGAACCAAAAGGGAGAAATCCATGAAGGCCTTAAGAGGAGGCACAACAGGTGCAGCAAGTGAGGAGGGAAATGGGAATCCTTTGAGGAAAGCAAAGCCACAACCACAGGGGAGAGACGCTGGCCTGGTGTATGTGGCAGGTGCTGGGAAGCAAGGAGAGCTTGTGATTAAGTTTACAATGGGGTTGTGTAAGCAAAGTTCATTCTAGGGAGACTGAGGCTACTTAAAGCAGGGAAGCAATTCCATCTGCCCTCCATCTGCCCAGAGGATAGGGCCTCTGTCCATGTCACATAGCACAGCACTGGCTGATCCCCAGAGAGGGATGGTGTTTTAGTTTGCCAAAGGGCTGACGATGCAAAGTACCGGAACTGTGTTGACTATTATAATGGGGATTTATTTGAGGCAAATCTTACAGTTCTGAGGCCATGAAATATCCAAATTAGGGCATCAGCAGAGAAGCTTTCTCACCAAAGTCAACTGCTACTTAGTGAAGCAAGATGGCCACTGGTCTCTGCCAAGATCTCTACCATCTCATGGATCTCAAATGAGGGCAGCCAGACACAGGGCTTTTCTCTTTCTGGGACTTTTCTATCAGTCTTGGCTGCTTTATTTTCTTCCTGAGTTCATCTCCATATGACTCATCTCTCCCTGGGCCTCAGCTCTTTGAACCTCTCAGGGGCTTCACTCCTTGCAGCTCAGCTGTTGGCAAAACTAATGTCCTTTCTTTCCCATTGCAAAACCAAATATAGCGGCTCCCTATTCCTGTGTGTGTCTCTCCCTGTGTCTCCATTTTAATCAGTCCCAGCAAAAGGGTACTCAACCTGAGTCCTGCCTCACTGATATAGCCCTGTCAAAAGGGTTTCACACCCACCATGATGGATTAATTCTTTTTGGGATTCATAAGAGGACTTCAAACTGTCACAGGTGGTGAGGTGCTTGATTTACCTGGAGGAAGATTTTCTCTCCACTCAATTTCAGAGGATCTAGAAAATAGGTGCTTGCTGGCAATGCTGGTGCTGGCCTGAACTCCTGTGGCCTCTGCAGCCTCACCCTGTCTCCAGTATATGTGGCCCTGGGGTGGACACATCTGTGTTCCTGCCAGGGCCTATGCAAGAAGGTATTACTGGCACAGGTGAAAGATACTCATCTGTGATGCCACAGAGTTCAGAGGCCTGATGTGTGCCTTGTGGAACTAGTTGGCTGGATAGGGGTGGGGCAGCCAGGAACACAGTCTGTGTGGACCATCCCTCAAGGAGGTCATGGAGAGCAGTCCTCACTCTCCTACCAGGGCCTTTAGGAGACAAAAGGGGAAGAGAGATGGGCAAGGGCAGGAAGTCATGTCAATGACAGGGGACCTGAGAAGCTCAGTGGGGGATAAGTGTTATGCCACAAGAACAGGGGCTTTGGGATCCTGGTACATATGAGCAGGCAGGATCTGGGTTCTGTAGGAGAATGTAGCTTCAGGGGAGGCTCCACTGGGGGAAAGGAATTAGGAATGGTAAATGGACTAGGAGGATTGAGGAGCAGCAGCCACTCTGGGGTTTCCCTGCAGGCTGAGGCAGGGCAGGCTGCCACCACCCTGTCCTCTGGCTTCTGCTACCACCAGGAAGCCTACACCACCAGGCCTGAAACTGTGTGAGGCAGAGGGGCTCAGGTGCTGTTTTCTGGAGGCTTTCAGGGACTCGGAGTCCAGGCCAGAGGGGTAGACACCCAGCAGGGTCCCCAGAGCAGGAGCTCCTGGGTCCTGGGTGAGCTTGGCACAGTCTTTTCCCTCTACCCCCTTGTTGACTGAGGTCTCAATCAGGACTCATTTTCTCAGTCTGGCTCCTATCACAGCCATCTCCCTTATGGCAGCTCCAGGGGCCAAGACCCAAAGCTTCAGCCAAGAACACTTGGGCTTGCTTCCCTTGACCAGGTGACTAGAGAGGATACCCTGCTGCCATGGAAAGAAATGCCCTCCTGAAAAAGGAGGGGACAGCATCCACTGTGTACTAGGACATGGTTTCTCCACTACTGGTCAACACCATTCTCTCCATGAGGGCCAGCCACCCAGAGCTTGTGGGACTGTGATTGCCCCCTCATACACTTGGGGCATTGTCCCCACTGCCTGATGCCCCAGAAGTGTGTGGTTAGGATTTACCAGGGATGCATTCTCATCTCACTTTGAACATGGCCCCAGTGCCCAGACCCCAGTTCTGGATATATCCAGAGGAGTCCCATATGCTCCTGGGTGAGCATAGGGCTTGGGTCTCCAACATACTGAGCCTGGGGTCTGGGAAGGCTCAGGTGTCCCTGCAGACAGCAGCTGTCTGCAGTGACCACACATTCAAGGTGGTGGGAGAATGTAGGGTGGGGTGATGGGGGCTGGGATACTTTGCAACCAACCATAGTCAAAAAGTGACTACTGCTCCAGGCCTGGCCAGGGGCAGCATGAGGAGGCCCGTGTTACCCGGTGTATTAGTCAGTCAAAGGGGTGCTGATGCAAAATACCAGAAATCTGTTGGCTTTTATAAAGGGTATTTATTTGGGAAGAAACTTACAGTTACCAGGCCAAAAAGCATAAGTTACTTCCCTCACAAAAGCCTGTTGCCACTTGTTGAAGCAAGATGGCTGCCAACATTCAGCCTTTCTCTTCCTCTTAAGGCTCTGTGGTCCCAGTTTTTTCCAATATCAGCTGTATGCCATCAGGCTGTCTAGGCTTTGTCTCTCTTCCCAAGGTTCAATTCTTTCTGGGTTCAGGCTTGCTTCTCTCTACAAGGTCAGCTGTAGACTATCAGGTGAACAGGTCATTTCTCTTCCTGGGGCCTCTGCCGTGTCTGTGAAACTGTCTCTATTCCTCTGTGTTCTTCTCCTGTAGGTTTATTTCCTGGGCTCCAGCTCAAAACTCCAACTAACTCCTCTGCTCTTCCATGTAGTTTTCTCTGTGAGTCCCTGTCCACAAAGGGGGTGGGGATTGAACATCCTACTGACATGGCCCAATGAGAGCCCTAAATCATTATTTAATCAAGTAAAAATGAAACTTCTGAATCCAATATAATTTAATATGCCTGGAGGGATAGACCAGTTTACAAACGTGATCCAATATCTATTTTTGGAATTTGTAAATAATACCAAACTACAAACCTGGGGACCCAGTTGCAGCAGCCAGCAGGTGGTTTATGGACAGCTAGGACTGGATGCAGAAGGGGAGAAGGACAGGAGTAGAGGAAAAGAGGTTGTGCTATTTCCATACACAGATAGGCATAGAAGGTAAAAGGTTTGGAGTGGGGCTTAGAGGGCAGGACAGTGCTTGGCACCATCACCTAGAGTGCAGGTTCCATCTCCTCCAATGACCCTAGGGATGCTCCTTCCCCTCCCCCAGGTCCTGCCTGCTCTACCTGACTCATTACCCACATCCACACTTCTGCTCACATTGAGCTCCTTCTGGGAGGCTTCCTGCCTGACTGCGCATATGTACGTAGCTGGCTATGGCTGTGAGGTTGCTGTGATGCCTTGCACACATATCTAGCCCTCCCACCATGAGAGGAGGACCTCAGGGAGTGAGGTCTCACACAATACCCAGTGGGTAACCTCAGGAGAGGCCAGAGGGAAGGATGCCTCACACAATAGCCAGTGGGTAGCCTCAGGAGAGCCCAGAGGGAAGGGTGTTGGCAGCTGAGGGACAAGAGGGTGAGGGAGAAGCTGGTCATCAAGCGACTCCAGAGCTGGGCAGCAGGCCTTCCCCTTCCTCAGCTCCAGATGTCAGGGTATGAGCAAGGTGCTTGGAGTCCCCATGCCCTACACAGCCTGGGCAGGGACAGGGGAAGATGAGGCTCTGAGTGACACCACTGTGCTGCTCAATGGCTCCCAACACCCCTGGAGGTTTCATCCACCTCCCAGGACCAGGGTGCCTACTCCAGCTCATCACCTGGCCTGAGGTAGGCCAGGGGAAGGTGGCCTTGCCTAGAGCCACAGGCTCTGTGGGGGCACAGGATATAGAGGGGGAGAGTATTTGGGTCTTAGATTTGCAATAAAGCAGGGCTAGGAAAATTTTTCTGTGAAGAACAAGAGGGTAAATATTTTAGGCTTTGTGGTTGCTTGGTGGGTTTTTTTGCATATTATTCCTCTTTATTTTTACATCCCTTGAGAAATATTTAAGTTACATAAAGGCCTTAGAGAAATTGCAAGGGGAAACACATGTGATAAAGAACAATGGCACTGGGGACCCAGCCCAGCAGGGGCTGCCTGAGGCCTTTCTGTCCAACCCCTCTCTTTCCCACCTGGATGTTATGCAGCTCCACTTTGCTGCATGATGGTGGAGATGGGGGCAGACCCTGACTCACAGAGCTTGTGGGGTCCTTGAGTAAGTGCCCCTCAGTGTCAGGTGCTGGGAAGCAATGCTCTTAAGCCTATCATTATTGTTGCTCATCAGTTCCCCGGTGCTGTCCATTCTCCCCAGAGCAGCCTGGGGTCTGTCTACTGCTTGGCTGAAATGCAGAGATGGCCATATATTGCCTCTGGTCTATCATACTGTGGGTTCCTTTGCAGGCTGGGTGGTCTCCAGTGCCCCATATTCTCTCTACACCCTCTCTGGGCTCTGAGAAACTGACCACTTTGAATGGAGTCCTATGTCCTTCCTTGTGGGAGACTCTGCAGAAAAAGGTGGTTGGGGGAGATGGATCTGTGGCTCCTACTCTCTGAAGCCTCAAAAACTGCCATTACCAGTCCTTGGTGTCCTTGGACCCTCCCTCCCCATGCCCTGCAGGCCTGCCTGGTGCCAGCTTTCTTGAGACCTGCCCACACCTTCTGCTTCTCCTGAGATCCCAATTTCCCTCTTGCTGGCTCTTAGTGGTCAACTTTTGGATCTAAGTGGTCAAGAAATGTCCATGTAGCAATCATTTCTACAGTTTTAAGGTGCAAACAACCAAGAGAGTAGGGATGTACAAACTTTTTCTGTAAAGGGAGAGATAGTAAATATTTTAGGCATTGTAGTGATATAGGGTTTCTATCACCTATTTTTCTTTTCTTAAGCAAACTTTTAAAAATATAAAGACCATATCTAGGCCATATAGAAACATGCCATGGGCTGCATTCAGCCCCCATGCTGTGCTTTGCTGAGTCTTGCAGTAGACCTTGCAACCATGGGGGCCCAGTGGGTGCTCCCCCTGGGTGATGCCATGCAGGCATGTTCTGAGGATTCAACTAGTGAGATCAGCCCCTCTGAGGTGAGCCCCGTCAAGGGTCATCTTCATTTGGATGTCTGCCAGGCCCAAGGGCAAGAAGGCCCAGTTGGTCTGCAGCAGGAAGGCTGAGCTGCCTAGGGAGGTGGAGATCTGAGAAAAAGCACTAGAAGATCTTCTTGGAGTGTGATGCAGCCCCAGGCATCACAAGCCAAGGACCTTCCCTGTTCTCACATGTTGCCCTTTCCTTGTGGTAAATCTTGGCTTCCCATGAAAACGATGAAGAGATGCATCCATTCTTACACCAGTGATGGTAGAGTCATGTTTCCCACACTCATCTGGAAAATGAACATCCCTCATTACTTGCCCATCTCTTGTGCACCTGACCAGGCTGCAAACAGCCCCCAGTGCTGGTAAAGTTCAGAGATGGAGGACATCACATTTCTGCACATGTGCTGTTGAAGAAAATCCTGTTGGTGGATGAGGATGACGCACTCAATAATCCTGAATGTGGGTGACATCTTGTCTAAGGAGTCAGAGCAGACAAGGAGCCATCACTGTTTCTGTTTGTCCCTCAAGCTAACTTCAGCTGTTGATCAGCTACCAGGCCACAGTTCAGTTCATAGATCTAGGCTCTACCTAACATGGAATGCATTTGCAAGCAGCTGGGACCAATCCAAGAATGAACTGTTTTTCCAAATAAAACTCATGGTGACAGATGCCCGGGAGGGTGTCATCCTAAAACCAACCCCACCAAACCATTTGGGGAGGCCAGGTTGCTGGAGGAATTTCCATAAGGGTAGTGGAGCAGAGTTCCTGGATCCTGGCTGCATCGACAGCATGCTTACCCAGTTGCCCATGGGACCAAGTACCCAGAGGCTCAATTAAGAGTTCAAGACAGGAGTGCTGGGTGAGGCAATGGCAGTGCTGGCCCATGAGCCTTCCGCACTGTGGTAATTGCAGTATAGGTGCATGGCCCTCAGAAATGATGTGTTGATGGCTTTGCAGGGACCATGTTAGTTCAGCCTTCCACCATCTGGTTCCTTATTCATTGTGTGACTTGAAGACTCACAGGTGAAGTCATGGAAGACTGTCTGAGGAGGCAGCACATGGGACAGGCAGGTAGTTGCAGGGTTGGTGTGTGCTAGGATGGGGCTTCCTTACCTGGGTTGTTGTTGGTAGTCATGGTGGTGTGGGCCTTGGTGAAGAGGGTGCTTGATGGTGGTGGGTCCTTGGTCAGGATGCAGACCTTGATGGTGCTGGGGCCTTGGGAGTTGGGAGGACTTGGTGGTAGTGACATCTTTGGCATTGGGCAGACTTAGGAGTGTGAGGAAACTTGGTGGTGGAAATTTGGAGATGGTGGGGGCCTTGGAAGAGTTTTGGTCTTAGTGGTACTGGGGACTTGATGGTAGTTGGTGCCTTGGAGATGCTGGGGGTCTTGGCAGTGTTGGGGTCTTTGTGTTGGGGCCTTGGAGATTGTGGGACTTGGTGGAGTTGGGCTATTGGGGAAGTTCTTGGAGGTGTGGGGTCCTCATGATGGTGGATTCCTCGGTGGTTGGAAGGTCTTGGAGCTGGCAGGGCTTGGGTGGTAGGGGTAGCCTTGGAGGTTGTAGGGACTTGGTGTGAGGGAGTTGATGGTAGGGGTACCTTGGAGGTGATGGGGCCTTGGAGTTGGCAGGGTCTTGTTGGGGGTGGTCTTTGTGGTGGTTGATCTTTGGAGGTGATGGGGCTTTGATGGTGGTGGGGCTTTGGTGGTGTCATTGTCCTTGGGGATGATAGTGGGCTTGGAGTACTCCAATGAGGGTGCTACAGGGGCTGCCAGGGGGCTCTGAGCATTTGAAGATGCTGAAACCAGAGGAACAGCATGTGGAGCAGAACCAGGAAGAAGAATGAGGTGTGGAGGCTGAGACAGGGACAGGAAGATGGGTGGAAAGGAACAGCAGATGGAAAGAAGGAGTCAGGAGCTGGGAGGGGCCACAGGTGGGGGACTTGATTGTGGGAGACTCCACTCTCAGCCACTGCCTTCTCTGAGCCAAATGAC
>PVKH010019325.1:0-14883 GCA_004027955.1 Chaetophractus vellerosus
CAGTGAGACGTTGAGCCCTGCCCCTCGGTGGGTGTGATCTCAAGTATAAAGGCTAGGCAGAGATTTAGAGAAGAGACTTAGAAAAGCAGATTGGAGAAGCAGTTCTGGTGTTGGAGTGAGCCGATCGCCGGATAGTCTACAGCTGCCTTGTGGAGAGACGCAACGCATAGAAAGCCTCATGGTCTACAGCTGAACTTGTAGTGAAAGCAGAAGCTAAGCCCAGAGAGAAACGCAGCCCCGGGAACAAAGGAATCCAGAAGCCTGAACCCTGCAGACGTTGGCAGCCATCTTGCTCCAACACGTGGACTTTGGTATGGGAAGAAATTTATGTTTTGTGACCTGGTAACTGTAAGCTTCTACCCCAAATAAATACCCTTTGTAAAGACCGACCAATCTTTGGTATATTTCAAAAGGCACACTTTTGGCTGACCAAAACAAGGATCATATCATCTGTGAATAGTGCAAGTTTTATTTCTACCTTTCTAATTTGGACACCTTTATTTCTTTTTCTTCTCTTATTGCTCTAGCTAGACCTCTAGCACTATATTGAACAGTGACAGTGGGCATCCATGTCTTGTTCCTTATCTCAACAGGAAGGCTTTCAGTCTTTTACCATTGAGTACAATGTTAGCTGTGAGTTTTTCATATATGTCCTTTATCATGTTGAGAAAGTTTCCTTTAATTCCTATCTTTTGGATTATTTTTTAATCAAGAAAAGATGCTGTACTCTGCCAAATGCCTTTCCTGTGTCAATCAAGATGATCATATAATTTTTCTACATTGATTTATTAATGTGATGTATTATGCTGATTGATTTTCTTGTGTTGAACCACGCTTGCATGCCTGGTATAAAGTCCACTTGGTCATGATGAATAATTCTTTCAAGGTGTTGGCTTTAGTTAGCAAGTATTTTGTTGATTTTTGCATCCATATTCATTAGGAAAATGGGTCTGTAATTTTTAAAAATAACTATCTGGTGTATTAGGGTGATATTGGATTCATAGAATGAGTTTGGTAGTGTTCTTTTCTGTTCAATTTTTTGGAAGACCTTGAGTAAGATTGGTATTAAATCTCCTTTGACTCCTTGGTAGAATTCAGCTGTGAAGACATCTGGTCCTGAGCTTTTCATTTTGGGGAGTTGTTTGATGATTGTTTCAATCTCTTGTGGTTTGTTTGAGGTCTTCTATTTCTACTAGGATCAGTGTCAGTTGTTCATAATTTCCCAGTAATTTGTCCACTTCTTCTACGTTATCTAGTTTGTTGGCATACAGTTGTTCATAGTATCCTTTTCAATCTCTTTTATTTCTGTGTGGTCAACAGTAATGTCCCTGTTTTCATTTCTCATTTTATTTATTTGCAGCTTCTCTTTTTTTCTTTGTCAGTCTAGGTAAGGGTTTTCAATTTTTTTAATCTTCTCAAAGAACTAACTTTTGGTTTTGTTAATTCTCTCTATTGTTTTTATGTTCTCTATTTCATTTATTTCTGCTCTGATCTTTGTTATTTCATTCCTTCTGCTAGCTTTGGGAATAGTTTGCTGTTCTTTTTCTAGTTTCTCCAGCTGTGTAGTTAGGCCTTTGATTTTAGCTCTTTCTTCTTTTTTAATGTAAGCGTCGAAGGCTATAAATTTGCCCCTCAGCACTGCCTTTGCTGTATGCCATAGGTTCTGATATATTGTGTTCTTTTTATAATTTCCTTTTTAAATTTATTGAGATCTGTTTTGTGGCACAATATGTAGTCTATCCTGGATATGGATCCATGAACAGTTGAGAAGAATGTATATTCTGCTATTTTTGGGTACAAGGTTCTGTATATGTCTATTAGGTTTAGTTCATTTATCATATAATTCAAGCCCTCTGTTTCTTTATTGATCCTCTGCCCAGATGTTCTATCTAATGATGAGAATGGTATATGGAAGTCTCCAACTATTTTTGTAGAAACATCTATTTCTCCTTTCAGTTTTGCCAGTGTTTGCCTTTTGTAATTTGGGGCATTTTGGTTATGTGCATATATATTTTTGATTGTTATTTCTTCCTGGTGAATTTCTCCTTTTATTAATATATAATGGCCTTCCTTGTCTCTAATAACAGCTTGGTTTTTAAAGTCTGTTTCATCTGCTGTAAGTCTAGCTAGTCCAGCTTTCTTTTGGTTACTACATGCATGGAATATCTTTTTCCAGCCTTTCACTTTCTTTTTTTTTTCCTAAAAGATTTATTCATTTATTTCTCTCTCTCCCCCTCGTTGTTTTGTGCTAGCTGTCTGCTCTCTGTGTTTTCTTCTGTGTCTCTTTGTCTTCTCTTGAGACGGCAGCAGGAACCGATCCTGGGACCTTCTAGAGTGGGGAGAGAGGCACTCAATCTCTTGCACCACCTCGGCTCCCTGGTCTTCTGTGTCTCTTATTGTCTCTCCTTCTGTGTTCCTTTTTGTTGTGTCATCTTTCTGTGCCAGTTCTCTTCGCGGGTCAGCACCCCTGCATGGGCCAGCACTCCGTGTGGGCCAGCTCTCCACTCAGGCCAGCTGTCCATGCAGACAAGCTTGCCTTTCACCAGGAGGCCCCAGGAATTGAACCCTGGACCTCCTATATGGTAGACAGGAGCCCAGTTGCTTGAGCCACATCCGTTTCCCATAGACTTTCATTTTCAATCTATTTGTATCCTTGGGTCTAAGGTTAGTCTCTTGTGGACAGCGTATAGCTGGCTTATGTTTTCTTATCCCTTCTGACAGTCTGTGTCTTTTGACTAGGGTGTCTAATCTATTAGTATTCGATGTTATTACTCTAGTGAGTTCTTCACCCATTTTGACCTTTGAGTTTTACCTGTCAAATCTTATTTTCACCAGTCTTTTTACACTTTTGGTTACTTTTACTGATATAATCTTTATTTTTAGACTCTCTTCTAAGCCTTTCTCTCCTGTCTTTTCTTTTCAGGCTATAGCACTTAGTATTTCCTGCAAAGCCAGTCTCTTGCTTAGAAATTCTTTCAGTTTCTGTTTATCTGTGTGTGGCAGTTTGAGATTATTTATGAATCCCAAAAAGAGTAACATTATATTTTTTAACTAATTTGTTCCTTTGAGTGTGATACCCTTTGATTTTATGAAATTCTGTTGAGGGACCTTTGATTAGATTACCTGTTAAGATTGCTTTTAGGACTTTTTGATTCGACTATGTCAGTAAAGTGTAAGTCAGGTTGAATTCCTGCCCCCTTGCTGGGTCTGCTATAAATGGTCACTCACAAAGACACACAAGAAAAGAGAGCTCTGTCATTTTAGATCCTGCCATGTGACAGAGGGAAAAGGCTCAAACAGCTAAGGCTGGGGGCGGGGAGATAAGCCATTTAGCCTGAGAACTTACAGCTGAATCAGAAAGAAAGCAGAGCAGCTGAGCCTGAGAGGGGAAGCCCAAAGGAGATGGCTGAAACCTCACAGAGTTCAGCCACCATCACATAGTACCACACCAGGGTCAACAGCAGCTGACTTTGGTGTAAAAGCATCTCTGATGATGCCTTGATTTGGCCTTGGAACTGTAAACTTTTACCCCCAAATAAATCCCCATTATAAAAGTCAAAAGCTTTCTGGTATTTTGCATCGGCATCTCTTTGGCAGGCTAATACACTGAATATTCTGAACTCACCCTCATTTTTTGAAAGACAGTCTTTTCCGGATATAAGATTCTTGGCTGGCAGTTTTTCTCTTACAGTATCTTAAACATATCATACCACTGTTCTCTTGCCTCCATGGTTTCTGAAGAGAAATCAGCACTTAATCTTATTGGGCATCCCTTGTATGTGATGAATCACTTTTCTTTTGTTGCTCTCAGGATTCTCTCTTTATCTTTGGCATTTGACATTCTGATTAGTATGTGTCTCAGAGCAGGTTTATTCGGATTTATTCAGGTGGGAGTACATTGTGCTTCTTGGACACAGATATCTATGTCTTTCAATAGGGTTTGGAAAACTTCTACCATTATTTCCTCAAATATTACTTCTGCCCCTTTTCCCTTCTCTTTTCCTTCTGGGACACCCGTGACACATATCTTTACATGTTTCTTGCTGTCATTTAGTTCCCTGAGACCCTGTTCAATTTTTTCCATTCTTTATCTGTTCTTTTGTTTGTTCACTTTTGGAGGCTCTGCCTTCAAGCTCACTGGTCCTTTCTTCTCCCTCTTCAAATAATCTGCTGTTATATTTCTCCAGTGTATTTTTTATTTCATTTATTGTGCCTTTCATTCCTATAAGATCTGCTATTTTTCTATGTATGTTTTCAAATTCTTCTCTGTGCTCACCCAGTGTCTTAATATCCTTAATCTCTTTTGCCGTGTCATTGAATTTATTAAGGAGATTTGAATGAACATTATGATTAGTTGTCTCAACTCCTTTATGCCATTTGGAGGCTTAGCTTGTTCCTTTGACTAGGCTATATCTTCCTGTTTGGGTTGTAATTTTTTGTTGGTATCTTAGCATCTGCTTTACTTGATATATTTATTCTGAGCTCAGTTTCTCCCTTTAGTCTAGGGCTTTCTATTTGATTGTTTTTGTGCTAGAGCCCCTCTTTGATATTTGGTTCAACTTAATTTGGAAATTTATAGTGGCTCATGTTTAGTCAATCTGAACTTTTTCAGCTCTTTTTCATTTGTTTCTTGCCCTTTCTTCTTTGCTTATTGTGGAGGCTGAAGCTGCCTGCGTTGCTCCAGGAACCAATGAGGATTCTCCCACCAGTCTCCCCTGCTAGGGGTAGAGATTGAGCTGCATCTGTCTGTAGTAATTCAAGCTGTGCAGGCCAAGACCATCTGTAGGTGCCTGGAGTGACTAATGAATCTCCACACCCCTTCCAACCCTGCCCGGTGTGAGTATGGAGCCTCAAGTGTGGACAGCAAACTAAGCTGTGTAGGTCAAAACTGACTGCAGTTGCCCAGGTAGACTCATGAAGCACTGGGCCCCTTCCTCCCATGCTAGGGGTGGGGATGGAGCCTCAGGTGCCCAACAGTCTAGTCTGTGTAGGCTGAAAGTGACTACAGTTGCCCAGAGATCATGAGGGAGCACTGTCCCTCCTCCTGCTCTGTGTGACAGGGATAGAGCCACAGATGTGTCAATAATCTAGCTCATATGGGCTGAAAGCAGCTGCAATTGCCCAGAGATGCTGAGGGAGCACTATCCCACCTCCTCCCTGTTGGATCAGGGATGGAGTCAAAGATGTGTCCAACAGTCTAGTCTGTGCAGACTAAAAGTGGCTGCAGTGCCCGGAGAGGCTGAGGGAACACTGTCAGGGACAGGGATTGAGCCACTGGAGTGCCCAAATATCTTGTCCATGCAGGTTGAAAGCTCCTTCAGTTGCCCAGAGAGGCTGAGGGTGCACTGTCCCTTCTCCTGCCCTGTTTGGGATGAGGATGTAGTCAGAGATGTGTCCAACAGTCTAGTCTCATGCAGGCCAAAAGTGGCTGCAGTTGCTCAGAGAGGTTGAGAGAACACCATCCTCTTCCTTGGTCCTTTCAAGAGTCAGGATGGAGCCACATGTTCCCAACAATCTAGTCCATGCAGGCCAAAAATGTCTGCAGTTCCCCAGAGAGGCTGAGGAAACACCACCCCCTTCTATCCTATTGGGGGGCAGGGGATGAAGCCACAAGTGCCCAACAATCTACTCTGTGTGCTGAAAGTGACTACAGTTGCTCAGAGAGGTTGGTGCAGGCCCCTTCAGCTTCCTCCCTGCCAGAGGTGGGGCTGGAGCACAGACCAGGACAGCAATCCAAACTTGGTGGAAAGAAGCTGGTCCCTACTGCCACTGTGATTTTCAATCAGCTCCGCTTCCTGTCATGCCAGGGGTGAAATTAAAATGGATGCTACTGGCCTCTTTCTGACTTGGGCAGGTTCAAATTTTAGCTGTTCTTAGGATTAGATTTTAGCCAGTTGAATTTACTAATTAGTAGCTGAAGTCAGTGCCCAACTGTTTCTTCCTCCCCCATTTTTGGGATATGGAGCTTCCAACTCTAGCCAGGGAATAGCTCACAAGGCAGCTTGCACTGCCAGCAGGGGATAGGCACCGGCCTCCCATCATGGAGTGCTCTACTCACAAATCTTCACTGCAGATAGGCAGTTTCTTCCTTCCCTTCCTCCAAGGATGTTGCAGGATGCTCTTCTGGTCTCCTGGGCTCGCCAAACAGATGATTTAGATAGCTCTGGGTGAATACTAACTGCACTGTAGGATAAGCTGACTATTGGGAGCTCCTTCCTCTGTCACCATCTTCTGTGGTTCTCCCCTCAAGTTTTGATATATAGTAGTTTTCTAATTGTTTAATTCCAAATATTTTCTCATTTCTATTATGGTTCTTCTTTTACCATTAAGTTGTGTTTGAATCGAGGGTGTTTGGAATTTTCCAAACATATGGGGGCTTTCTAGATATTTTGTGTTCATTTTAAAATTAAATGCATGTGGTCAGAAACCATGATCTGTATGTTAATTCTTTGATGGGTCTTGCAGATGTGGTCATGCCCACAGTCACCTTTCATAGATGTCCTGCATGACTGAAGAACATGTGGCCTGCAGCTATGGGGGACTGTGTTCTCTGTACCTGGGGGGCATCATGCTATAGAGTTCCTCCCCTATACATTCCAGCAAATCATGAGTGGGAATTCCTCTGCTCTGGAAACAGGAGGGAGGGCTACAAGTGTTCCTCCTTGACAACACCCCCCCCCCCCAAGGAAGTCCTGACATATTTCCTCCAATGAAATCCAATTTCCTCTCAAATGTCATAGAGGTTCAAATGCTGGAAGGGTGTTTTGGATGGGGGGATCAGGAATGTTAGAATGGGGAATCAGGCTATTCAATGGGAAGGGACTTGGGCTGCTTAGTTTGGGCTGGAGCACCATGACAGACAGGGATAAGGACATGCTTTATGCTGGAGATAGGAACTTAGGAGTCAGCAATTTTCATTAGTAACCCTAGAATAATGGTTCTGTACACTGGCTGCACATTAGAATCCCCTGAGAGCTTTGGGAACACACTGATGCCAGAGCCTGCTACTGACCCACCAAATCAGAATCCCTGGGCTGGGTGGCCCAGTCATGGGCAGGATTTTTGAAGTTCCCAGGTTATTCTAATGTATAGCCCACATTGATATCCACTGATGAAGAGTGTGGACAGAGAACAGAAGAAGCCCAGAACCAAACCCTGAGAAGCTGATATTGTGGGGTCAGAGAAAGGAGCGACCAACAAGAATATAGAGAAGCCAGAGAATAAGATATCGGGAGAATGCAGTGCTGTGGAGCTAACAAGGAGAGTGTTTGACAAAGATCACAGAGCTGCAGCCAGTTAAAAAAGTAAATGCATTATAATATCCCAAATGTCCAGTTTTCAGTACAAATACAAGAATGTCCTATGACCTAGAACCAATGTACATCACTATTGCAAGGTGGTAAGAATGTGGAGAAGCATGGGAAAAAATACAATTAATATAACCTATGGACTATAATCAACAGCATTACTGTAATATTCTTGCATCAATGACAGAGATGTACTGTGTTAATAATAGGGGGTATGAAAAAAAATATACTAAATGTATGCTATAGACCATAGTTGGTGGTAATAGTCTGATAATATTAACCCATAATTTGTAACAAATGTTCCACAACAATGTAGTGTTGGTGGAGGGGTGTTGTATGGAAATTCCACACATGTGCATGATTGTTTTATAAGTTCACAACTTCTCTAATAAAAATATATTTTTTAAAATGTCCAGTTTTTCAGTAAAAACTTATGAATTGTACACAAATACAAGGAAACATGGCCCATTCAAAGGAGAAATTACAGAGGAGGTACAGACATTGGACTTACTAGAAAAGACTTTAAATCAGCTGTCTTAAATGTGCACAAATTGCTCAAGGAAACCAGGAAAATGATGTATGAATAATAGAGAATATCATAAAGAGATAGAAATTATAAAAAGAAACCAAACAGAAACCCCAGAACTGAGAAATACAATAGCTGAAATGAAAAATTCACTAGGGCAGGAAGCAGATGTGGCTCAAACGATCAGACTTCTGCCTACCACATGGGCAGTCTTGATTCAGTTTTGTTGCCTCCTGGAGGAGGTAAGCTGGCACAACAGGCAGGCACGGAGAGCTGACGCAACAAGATGATGCAACAAAGAGACACAAAGAGGAAAGACAATGTGAGGCACAACAAACCAGGGAGCTGAGGTGGCTCAAGCCATTGAACGCCTCTCTCCCACATGGGAGGTCCCAGGTTCGGTTCCCGGTGCCTCCTAAAGAGAGGATAAGCAGACACAGAAAGCACACAGCAAATGGATACAAAGAGCAGACAGTGACCTCAAACAACGAGGGGGGGGGCAATAAAAAATTCTTTTAAAAAAAGGAAACATTCACTAGAGGGTTTCAGTAGATTTGAACAGGCAGAAGAAAGAATCAGTGTACTTGAAGATAGGTCAATTGAGAGTATGCAGTCTGAGGAGTAGAAAGGAAAAAGAATGAAGAAAAAATGAACACAGCCTAAGAAACCTGTAGGGAAACATCGAGAATACTAAGATATGCATTATGGGAATTCCAGAAGGAGATGAGAGAGAAAGTGGCAGAAAGAATATTTTAAGAAATAATGGCTGAAAACTTCTTAAATCTTACCAAAAAAACATGAATCTACACATCTAGGAAGCTTAAAGAACTCCAAAAAGGATAAACACAAGGAGATCTACACTGAGCTATATTGTAATAAAACTGCTGAAAGACAAAGACAAAAAGAGAATCTTGAAAGCAGGAAGAAATAAGTGACTAGTCATGTATGAGGGTTCCTCAATAATATTAATATTAATAATTTCTCAACGGAAACCAAGGAGACCAGAAGTCAATGGGATGACATATATTTAAAGTCCTAAAAGGAAATAAAACTGTCAACCCAGGGATTCTATACCTAGCAAAACTATCCTTCAAGAATAAAGGGAACATGGATGAATCTGGAGGATATTACATTGAGCAAAAAAAAGCCAGACACAAAAGGACAAATACTGTATGAACCAAATATACAATGTAATATATTGTATGATTCAAAAAAAATTTTTTATATGTGTCCAGTACATTTAATTGGGAAATGTATGTTTCTATTCAACTGTGTTTTTATTTTTCAATTATTGTTTATATTTTCAATTTTTAAATGTACTAAAAAGAAGGAAAAAAAAAAGGAAGGAAAAAGTGGAGTTCCAAACAAACAAAAAATGAATAAACGGAAAGTGTGGGAGGGGTAGGGAGTGGGACATATGGGACTCCCCTATACTTTTTATGTAACACTTATGTAATCTAAAGTATTTTTAAAAGTTTATAAAAAGTATTAAAAATAAATTAAAAATGAATGAAGATGAAATTAAGACATTCCCAGACAAAAGCTAAGGGCGCTCGTTATTAGAAATTTGCCCTACAAATGCTAAAGGGTGTTCTTCAGACTGAAATGAAAGGAAAGGCAGTAACTCTAAGCCATATGAAGAAATAACACTGTTAAAGGTAGCTACATAGGTAAATATGAAAACCAATATTATATTTTTGGTTGTGTAACTTCTCTCTTTTTCCTATATGATTTAAAAGGCAAATGCATAAAAATAATTATAAATATATGTTAATGGATCAACAATAATATAAAGATGAAATCTAAAACAATGACACTATAGAGAGGGAAGGACAGAGATGTGTATGAGCAGACTGTGCACTATCGAAACTAAGTTGATATTGTTCCCACTAGATCGTTATAAGCTCAAGATGTAAATTGCAATCTCCTGATAGCCACAAAGGAAGCAACTAAAAATATACAGAAAAGGAAAGAAGGGAATAAAAATGATACACAACAAAAAATAAACATTTAAAAAATTTTTTATTTTTAAAATTTAGTTTATTTTTAAAGAGACATTCTCATCTCCCTAAAATAAAACCTCGTACCATTTAAGCAGTTCCTCCTCATTTCTCCCTCTTCAGCACCTGAAAACCACTAATCTGCTTTCTGTTTCTATCGATTTAGCTATTCTTAGCTATTCTGGCTGTTTCATATAAGTGGAATCATACCATTTATGATTTTATATCTGGCTTCTTGCATTTGGCAAAATATATTTTCGAGATTTTAAAAATATTTTGCAACTTGATGTAGCTGGTAGTTGCACAAAATTATGAATGTATTAAATGCCATTGAATTGTACACTTTCAAATAATTTTATTATGTGAATTTCACCCCAATAAAAAGTTTCAAAAATAATAATCATATTCCAGTGCTAACTCCCTGAAATTATGCCCAGATTACCATGACTCAGATGTTGGATTTGCCCAAACTATTTAGTTGCACATTTTTAAGCATTTTCTTAGTTTACGCCACTACGTGGCAATTTATATGCATTGGATTTAGATTTCCCTATTTTATATCACAAGCAGAATCTTATTTCCAACCTCATGTGAAATATCTTTAGATCCTATGCAGACAATGGAATGATTTTGGAAGGGATTAGGATTAAGACACCTGATACACTTTGTTATTGCATTTCAAAATAAGTGTTTGAAATGTAAAAATTTTAAAATGGAGGGATTATATTGGTTATATTTTATTTTCACTTTTTAGTTAAATGTTCTGCAAGACTTTCATCCATTACCCAAAATAATTCTGGAATATAGGCAGGTAAGTTACTCTTTTTTTTTTTTTGGCAATTAAATTGGTATTGAAGGGGAAATTCCCTCCTCACTGAAGTAGCCCTGACATTGTTCTAAGCAGGGGTTCTTAACCTTTTTTGTCCCACAGACCCCTTACTAAGTCCACCTTATACTGTGTATTATTTAATAAATATATCACACCTGCACCAACACATCCCCACAAGAATAATGTGTTTTTGAATTTCAATTCAAGCTCACGGACCTCTTGTTAAGAGCCCCTGTGGGTGTATATAGTTTTGAGATAAATGTGGGCCACACTGAGTGAGTTATTTTGTAAAGAGGCTTTGGTTCCACATAAGTGCATTATTCACCTCCTGTGACCTTTTTATATTAGCACTGCCTCCTTGTGCTCTGACATGATTTTACTCAAGTATGTAATCAGCCCTACTCAGCAATGGAAATCCAGGAGTCATGGATGGGAGGAGACTAGTGAAAATTCAGAAGGAAACACTGGGTGTGTCCTTATTGCGTGACTAAGTGTGAAGTAAACTTCTATCCATGTGGCCTTCAGAGGACTCTGAGAACCTCCACCTCTCCCTCTTCCCAGCCTGGCAGTGCTCTTGCATATCACCCTTGACTGCTGATATGCCCCCTTTCCTCCTTTTACTTCATTTACCCTCCGTTGTTCATAAATGTTTATAGCTTTTGCCGTTTCCCTATGGTCGGTGCTATTATTTACTCAACTGCTGGCCTGCTCTGTGTTTGTCAGAGAGCATGCTGGTACCAAGTGGCCCTTTCTCCTTGAAGTGGCTCAAGGATTGAAAGAGAACTGCAAGGGGACACCAACAGTGGAAAGTGGGCGTTCAAGAACTCTTATTTATCTTTGAAACTTTTCTGTAAATATAAAATTATTCCAAAATTTAAAATTATTTAAAAGGAGGTGAAGGTGGCATCTTTCCCTCTGGGTCAGAGTTATTGAATCCTGGGTACCATCTGAGGTCATTTCAGGGCCTCCTGGAGGCATCTTAGATGATATACAGGGTACCTACCCAACCCTGTATGAGACACTGCTCAAAAGCTTGTCCCTATTTAAATACTTCAAAGGAAAATAAAAAGGATTACCGTTGTTTTTGTAATTTAGGTTCACAAGATCAAGTCAACCTTTGTAGATGGATTGCTAGCGTGTATGAAAAAGGTAATGAACTAATAAGAATATAATAGATACTGTGATTAAGAAAACAGTTAACATAGGAGCTCAGATACATGTAAACTTTTTTTAAAACATTTTAGTAAATCATGAAATCTAGTATTTTTGAAACTAGAAATCATGATTTTTTGATTATCCAGGTCTCTATATTACATAAGTTGGCATAATTTAAAACCTTGTATTTATGTGGAAGCTGCTGACCATGTGCTTTCATGTTTGTTACTATATCTCTTTTCTGGAATCATTTGAGGTAGATGTCATTGTTTTAGTTCATAGATGAGGAAACTGAAGCAAAGAGTATCTGTGACCTGTTCGAACTGCCTATCAGGCCTTCTTTCCCCTTGTCCAGGGGAGAGATGATGTAAAGGCCTCCCTCTCCTTGTTGCAGTTCCTCCTGGGCCAGGGAATAACTTCCTTCCTCCCTTATCCCTGATTGTGCTTCCGGCATTTTGTAATCCCTAGACATTTCAGGGTTGGGAGTTTAGGACTAGTAGCCCTGTGACCTCTGCGGGAGGGTAGCAAGTGTTGAATATTGTGGGCAAAGAACCTGAAGGACTGAGCATGTTCTTGATTCATCAATGCGTAGTTCAGAGTTTAAAATAATTCTTCTTGATCTATAAAGGGCTTCATTTCCTCTTCATGGAATCAGACTGGAACTGTATCAGGGAGACTTTCAGCCAAGCATCCTGTAAGTTAGCTTCGTTTTGTTAAATGCCAATTTCCTTGCCTTGTAATTGAAGTTTCGCCTAGATGTGTCTTTACCTGTGCTGTTATGAGTCAAAGCTATCCGTTTATAAGAGACACTGCTATATTTAATAAAGTGTATTTTATTTTGTTCATTCATTCAGCTATTTATTTAGCACTCACTATGTTTTGGGAGCATAGTGGGGCAACAAGACATATGCTCCTTACCCTCATGAAGCATATACGAGGGTTTCTCTATGTGCAGACAACAACACACTCTGGGTGAGACCAAGGGGACAGCCCCCTTTCCACTCCCCAGTCTTCATTCTCAGGTTTGTACTTCACAGATGGCTTCTGACTTACAGAAGTGGGCTGAAATATCTTATGCTTTGGTGGCCCCACCCTCCATTTTTCTGTTGAAGACTTTTTCTGATGAAAAAAAGCTATAAATGTCCTTGAATTTATGATGTAGCTTTAATAACAAAGCAATTGACTATTTTTAAAGAGGTCTATATTTTTTTTGTTTTTTGTTTTATTTTGTACATTACATTTAATAATTGAAAATATAAACAATTGAAAACTAAAAAGTAAACACAGATAAATAAATATATACATTTCTCAATTAAATGTACTAGATACATATAAAAATTTTTTTTGAATCAAACAATATGTTACACAATATATTTGGTTCATAGAAAGGCATTCATACAGTATTTGTCCTTTTGTGTCTGGCTTGCTTCACTCAACATAATGTCCTCCAGGTTCATCCATGTTGTCATGTGCTTTACGAGGTCTATATTTTTTAATTAAAGGAGACAACTTTCTCATTCCAAAACATTCTCAAAATACAGAAAATAAATATAAGGAAACTAGTCTAAATCTGCTCTTACTCCACCATGTGGAACTAACTGTGGTTAACATTTTGTTGTCTATCCTTCCAGACTTTTTACTATGCACATGTATTTATAAAGTACTATTATTTCTACAGTAATTAATCCATACTCTTTTATATTAACACTTTTTAAAATTTCATTTAATATCTCTTCATATCATTATACATCAATAAACATGAATCTGAATCTATATTTAGATTTAAATATATGAATAATTTAAATATATACCACATAATATATACATAGGAATTCTGAAACTAATACTTCCCTTCAGTTAATTTCTGAGCAACTGTGTCTGCTGCACCCCTTTTCTTCACCAAGGAGTGATTTAGAGATTATGCAGGGAAAACTCATGTAGCAGTTTGATATGGTTTGCAAATTCCAAAAATAGATATTGGATTATGTTTGTAAACTGGTCTGTTCCTCTGGGCATGATTAAATTTTGATTAGGGCTTTGATAGCGCCACGTCAGTAGGACGTTGAGTCCCCACCCCCTTAGTAGGCGGGGACTCACAGATAAAACTACATGGCAGAGCAGAGGAGTTAGTTGGAGTTTTGATGCTGGAGTTTTTTAACTGGAGCCTGGGAAGTGAGCACACAGAGGAGCAGAGCAGTTGAACCTGGAGAGAATCAAGCCCCGGAGAGAGAGACAGAGCTGGTTGCCTTATAGTCTACAGCTGGCCTTTTGGAGAAAGGCAAAGCCTAGAAAGCATCATAGTCTACAGCTGGCCTTGTGGAGAAAACAGCAGCTGAGCCTGGGAGAAATGAGCACCAGGAAGAGAGGAACCCAGGAAGCCTGAACCCTCACAGATGTTGGCAGCCATCTTGCCCCAACATGTGGCGATAGACATCGGTGAGGAGAGTAACTTACGCTTTATGGCCTGTAACTGTAAGCTTCTACCCCAAATAAATACCCTTTATAAAAGTCAACAGATTTCTGGTATTTTGCATCAGCACCCCTTTGGCTGACTAATACAACTCACTTTTCATGGAGGCCCTTGCTTTTGTCTATCTGGGGTTATAAATTCCTTCTATTAGTTTTGCAGAATAATCTTTTGCTGTGCTTCAGTCTCTTCCAGAAATTTCTAATGGTTCTGGATTGTGTGTAGTAGTCCTCCCCGCTTTTCAGTGATGACCTAGTTTTACTTATTTATTTTTCAGTTAAATTTTTTTGGCAGAAGATGCAAACACAATGTGTATGTTCAGCCATCTTTAGCTGCAAGTTGACATCATCATTTTAATAGCTTTATTCTATTCTCTTCATCATCCCTATTGATGGTTCTTGAGATTGTTTTCAGTTTTAATTATTTTATATAGAAATGCAGTAAACATACTTGTATGCACAGTTTTGGTATGTTTTCCTGACGATTTCCATAAAATAAATTCCTAGGAGTAGAAAATGCTGAGTCAAAGGATATGCACATTTTTAAGGCTTTTGTCAAATTGTCCTCCAGAAAAAACAATTATTTTACATTCCCACCAC
>PVKH010019326.1:0-14881 GCA_004027955.1 Chaetophractus vellerosus
TGATTAAACTCAGCCACTACAGCAAAATTCAGCATTCTTTTTCCAGCAGGGATTTGGAAACTCATCCCAGTTGGAGAGTGCTCACTGAAGCCGGCTTCTGGGTTGCTGCAGCATACTTTGGAAAGGTTTGGGTATAAAAGCTGACATGCCATTAAACTCTTCCAGATTGTGAAGGTAGTAGCAGTAGTAAGCAAGGTGAAAAAGAGCACATGGTCTGGCCACTGATAATATGTGTTTACCCAGATATGGCATGGAAGCTGCTGGGGGAAAGATTTAACTCACACTGGAGGCTGATCTAAAGAATCCTGATTTGTTTATTGTTTCCCCTCTCTCCTTCACATCCTTCTGCTTTACTGCCTGTTGTCTTTTGAACAGCCTGATTCCAATATCAAGCTACATTCTCTCCTGAATACAGGTCAAATTCCAGCTCAAAATTACAGTAACAAAGAAGAATTCTATAGAACAAAGCTAGATCTGTACTCCAGGAGTTGACTCCAAGGAACAATGCTTTCTTTATCTGGTTACAAGAAAATGTCAGCTTTTGTACAAACACTTTTCCTTGAACACTGTCACATGATATTCATTCTCAAAGCATTATTTCCTCACATGCACTTCTCTCGTGAAATATTGCAATGCATGTTCAACTATTATCTTGCTTGATCTTTGCAACAGCAATTGATTATAAATATATTAAAATTACTCCCATTTCAGAGGTTGGGAAAATGAGGTTCAGAGAAGTGAATTGTCCCAAACTCCATAGCCCAAAGGTTGCAGGAACTGAGGTCTTTTGGCTTCTAATTGTGCCTAACTGCTCTCTCCTGTGGCATATTCTACTTTACAGATAGCTCTATGAGAACCATTTTTCCCACAAAACTAAGGGTAGAAAGATAAACTGAAACTAAGGTGTTTATATGTGTTATATCCTGTCATCAGGGAGCAAATGCCAGGTGAATGAGATGCAAAATGCTTACGAGAGTGAGCTATACTGAATACCCTTTCTAGCCTTTCCACCCCAAATGTCCCAACTGCCAAAAGAAAAGCAGCAACGAAAATATTCAGGAGCCAGGAGGGGCAAAGTGCATGAGGGCGGTACCTCTCCTCCTATTCTTGTTTGAAACCTTGGCATTTCAGTATGCAGAGGGCATCAGCTCTGTTCCAGCTCCAGGTGTAGGAGTGCAAAGTTTCTATTAGGCCAGTGAATGTGGAACAAAGGGATAATGGGAAAAGCCAGTTGTGGAGTTGGACGGAGCATCCCTGACACTTAGTAGACTGAGGAAAATTTGCTTAAACCCTCAGAACTACAACTTTCTTATCTACAAAGAGACTTGCAGATTGGGCAAATTATGTCCAAGCTAAGTTCTTTGTAAAATGTAAAGGGCTATGCAAATATTAGCTCTTATTTTGTCCATTTTGTATTTTTACTAACAACATAAAATCTATTCAAAGGGATGGGTTAACTTGGAGAGATCCTAAACTGCTGTGAATGCATGTGGCATTCGCAATTGCAATTAAATGTCATGTGACCTTGGGAAAATCGTTTAACCTTTCTGTGTCACTGTGCTACCCATAGAACCACCAAATAGCATTAGCCTTATTCTCACCTTGAGAAGAGCAATGTTGTATATAATCAGGGCTATATAATCACACATTTATGATCTCTAGGCCGTGTATGTGTGTGTGTGTGTGCATACACGCTCCCTTTTTGCAAATGAGAAAGGAATTCCTTCAAATCAGGACTATATTTCTTCTTGTCTGTAACTTTCACAGCATTGGGGAATGGAAACACAATCATTAACTACAAGAGTAGGAGGATACATAGTATCATTTGTCTAAGTCCCCTTATTTTACAGACAAAAAAACAAGAACCTAGTATACAGGTAATAGGAGATTTGCCTAACATCATGCATTAGAGGTTGGGTTCAAACGAGATTTTCTGACGTTCATCTCCTTGCTGTTTCCATTATAGCTTACAGTAGGTATAGGATACATAATTTTCAAAAGAATAAGGAATGATAATTAAATGAATTTAGTTTAGCATTTCACATATTAGAAAGCAAGTTCAGTGGCCAAATACTTTTTTTAAATGCTGTGCTATAAGAGTTTTATTCTTATGCTAATATAATTTATGAACCTTCAAAACAGTAGGTTGGTTTTCTCAAACTTCTTTGAGCACAGATGCTATGGAGGTCAAAAGCTCTTAGGACATAGTAAATATTTAATAAACACAAATGAATAAATGAGCAAACAATAGAGAAGGACATGTCCTAGGATTTAGATATGAGGGATGATTTCTGCCTGCTGAGCCTCTTATAACCTGTGTAACCTTGGACGAGGAGACTCTTCAGCCTCTGCAGAATGATTCTTCTTCTAAAGGTGGAGATGCCTCTCCAACCTAACTTAAGAGGCCACCATACAGGTCAAATTTCTTTGGAACTTCAGAACTTGATTTGGTGAATGATTCTCACTTTAAGTGTAAAGAACCAGCCATGTTCTCTTCATTTTGAGAACAGCACTCTCCTTTATTTCTGGGAATGACATTTTCCCCTCAGTCAATCCATATGATTTCTGTTGGAGCTAGCTTGTTCTGATATATACCTGAACCTCTGGCCAGAGTTGACAGATCCAGAGGTGGATACCTCACCAAGGCTGAACCAAGACTTCTCTTCACTGAGAGTTTTAGCTCTGGTGCAAAGAGAGAGTCAGGCAGACACTCTGTTTGGATAAAGCTCTAAGATGTAAGCTCATCTATCTCTATTAGTTCCTTTGTTTATTACCCTCGAGCCACAACCCTAAAGTGTTCCAGGCTGTGATTGCATCTAGGGCTTTCCCACTTGTTGCTCCTTCTCCTAGGAATGTTCTTCATTCAGATATTTGTATACCGGACACTTTCTCACTATCCATGACTCAACTCCAATGTTATCTCCTCAACCCCAATGTCAACTCTTCAAAAGCATTCTCTCATCACTTAACTAAAGTAGCTCCTCAATTCATTTTCTATAGCATGACTCTGTTCATCTTCATGGCTTATCTCAGCATCTGAAATTATCTTATTTGTTTATGTGCTTAACATTTGACTTTCCTGCCAGAATATAGCCTTCTTGAGGACAACAACCTTGTATTATTCACCCCCTTTTTCCCATTCTTCTGAACAATGTCTAACTCACATTCATTGATTCACAAGATGGCAGGAAATCTCTAAGCTCATTATGGTCTATTAAGATAAGCAATATTGCCCTTGTCTTACAGTGGGAGAAATAGAGACTCCAACGCCTTTCATCTGTCCAAGCACACACATTTATGAAAGAAAGAGGCAACTGGTCATCTCTCAACTTGTAAGGACGGTTTGTCTAGAATCCATCTCCTGGCAGCTCATTGGCTTTATTCTAACATGATCATTTGGAGGAGGGTGATGGGTGAGTAGAGGTGTGAAGTATCTGAACAGGTATAAAATGTCAGTCAATGTGTTTAGAACTCTTAGGCAGCACAGACAGACTCTACCATACAACCACCAAGTCTTTTGTCCTGCTATATCCAGCCTTCCTCTTGGAGCAGTTCCTGCTTACAAGGCTGTGGCTGGATTTTTCTGGAAGGCCCTCACTATCACAGTTGCCATTCTTCTAATACTGATCTACCTTCTCATTACCAGATCTAAATAAGCATTAGCAACAAGGAGGGGAGAATGAAGGCCTTTCTCTGCGCCCTGCTTTTCTGTTGTATACACTGGCCTTTGTTTAACCAGTGAAATGATATTTTTCCAAAACATCCATTAAAGAAAGCCAATAATTAGTAGAGCCAATAGCTACCCCGACACCTGCCTGTTCCTGTGGGTATTTGGAATAAGATTCTATTTGTTTGATTTTCCAGATTTAGGTAAGGTTGGCAGAGATAACTACTCCCACCTTGACTCTACTTCCAAGTCAGGAAAAAGCCTAAATTCCATACTCATACTTCATGCTGGATAAACCTCAATTGAGACAGGTAGAAAAGTAAACCCATGGTCCCATAGAAAGTCATATTTATTATTAATAATCTGCAATATTCTTCTAGTACCTACCATTTACAGAGAACCTACTTAATGCCTGACACTTGCATCAATTCATTTAATATTTACAGCAATCTTACAAAGTAGACACTCTTACCTAAAAGGAAATTGAAACCAAGAGAGGTTAAATGACTTCTCCAAAATCACAGACCAAGGAAATGACATAGAATTTGGACCTATGAAATCTGGGCTATTTCTGTGCCCCAACTCAGAATCACAGGAGAATGTTACCCCTTTCACACATCTTTATGAGTGTCATCATCCAGAATCAGGGTGTTCAAAGACTCCTGCATTTCCATGGCAACTACCATATTGTGTCCTCATTCCCCAGTTCATATTATTCAACTCCAAGCAATTTTGCAGACACGTGTGATTCCAGGTTATAGACCAGGAAGCACAGAAGGCAAAATCAAGTCAGCAGCAGATCTCAACTCTAGAATGTTCAGCAGTCCCCACAAACCAAGAAGCCACAGTCAGTACTATTTTTGACTTACAGCAAATGACTAGCAAGTGGACACTGCCTTGACAATCCTGCCTTCATGGCCTGGAAAGCTCTCCACTTCTGTACCTGTGATCCCAGACAAGTCATTTAATTTCTCCAAGCTTCAGTTTCTTCTCTATAAAACTGGGATAATGACCAAAGTAATATAACTCATATGGATATTGAGCAGATCAAATACTGAAATGCATATCAACTATGTAGGGCAATGCCTGATATTTAGCAAATACTTAGTAAGTTGTAGTTTTCTGCAGCTCTTCTTTTTCCCATTTGATGTTTTCATCAGTCTGCAAAAAACTACCCATATAGACACTGTCAAACTGACTTTTGAGACTTCTTTTCACTCTTAAGGGTGATTTTAGCATTCATTTTAATTTCCCTGGATAAATATTTGGGACATGTTTGTCTGATTCCCTAGAATCTTCTAGAGTTTACCAATTTGCTTTTTATCTCTCTAGAAATGGCACTGACTACAAAGTTCACCTATTTCTTTTTTTTCTCAGTTTTTTTAAAATATTTTTTTTTAATTTTTAAAGAAGCTTTACATTACATAAATGTTACATTAAAAATATAGGGGATTCTCATATGCCCAGTGCTCTCCCCCTCCCACAATTTCCCAAATTAACAATGTCTTTCATTAGTATGATACATTTGTTACAATTTGTAGCAGTTTTATATTATTTATGAATTTCAAAAAGAAATATAGATTATGTTTGTAAACTGGTTGGTTCCTCTGGTGTGATAACCCTTTGATTGTATTAGATTCAGCTGAGACATCTGATTAAATTATGTTAAGATTAAGGCCAACCACATTGTTAAGAATATGACTCAGGGGGCCGGCTGTAGCACAGTTGGTAGGGTGCCAGTTTACCACATGGGAGGCCCCAGGTTAGGTCCCCAGGGCCTCCTTGGGTGGGCAGACCGCCTAGAGAAGGCAATCCCCTGTGGGCAGGGCACGCTGTGGTGGGCGGGGCAAGCCCCTGCAGGCAAAGGTGAGCCCCCGCAAGCAAGGGCAAGCCCCCTGCAAGCAGGCAGGCCGCCGTGCCGGTGAGCTGACTTGGCAGGTCACCCCAGTGGGGGGAGACAAGCAGACACAGAGGAACACAAAGAAAATCAACACAGCAAGAACAAGCAGAAGGGGGTTATGTATAATAAATAAATAAATAAATCTTTAAAAAAAAATAAGAATATGACTCAGCTTGAGTCACAACCCCCTTGGTGATAAAACAGATGCTCACATGGAAGAATACACATGGTGAAGGAGAACACAGAAGCAGATACGCAGGAAGAGAGAGGGCTCCATAGACACAGCCCTAGGAAGAGAGATGAGCCTGATAGTCTTCAGCTGACCTTGTGAAGGGAACAGAGCTACTGAGCCTGGAAAGAAATGGGAAGAGAAATGATCCTTATGCGAGCCTACAGCTGAGATCAGAAGAAGCTTGGACTGCAGAGCCTTAAGAGGAAAGAAGAAGGCAGAACCCTCACAGAAATTACCCACTATCTTGCATCAATACGTGGCAACAGACTTTAGGTGAGAAAGTACCTCTTAAGTAACCTTGAGCTGGACTCTTTAGTGCCTTGTGACTGTAAGCTTCTATCCCAAATAAACTTTATGAAGCCAACAGATTTCTGGTATTTTGCATCATTGCCCCTTTGGGTGATTAATTCACCACTGATGAACAAATATTGAAGCATTGCTACTCACTATAACTACATTATAGTTTACATTCTGTCCTGCACAATTTTGTAGGTTATGACAAAATGTATAATGGCCTGTATTCTTCATTGCAATGTCATGCAGGATAATTCCAATATCCTGAAAATGCCCCCATATTACCCCTTTTCTTTCCTCTCCCTCCCCTCAGAATCTCTGGTAGCCACTGCCTTTATATCAATGATAAAAGTTCTTCCATTGCTAGAATAATAATAAGTCTACTATAGTCCATTGTTCATTCCCCAAATTGAGATTTGGGCATGGTAATACCCTCTCTGTTTCTAATAGAGAGGGAGCTTAGATCCCATGGGGCAGGTGGATGGAACTATCTTGCTTGCAGTTGCAGACACCCTCTGTTCCTTGGGGGGGGGGGTCCTGCTACATTCTCTAATATTATGGCAAGAATCCTCTAAGTACAAGGGCAGTACCTAGTGAAGGAAGACAGACCATTATGCCAGGCCCTTGATATTGATGATTGTACTTATGAGCCTTTTCTTGTGAAATTGAAACTTAGCCTAGTATTATATATTGCCTAAGAATTACCTCCTGAAGCCTCCCTGTTGCTCAAATGTAGCCTCTCTCTAAGCCAAAATCAGCATATGAACACACAACATTCCTCTCAGCATGGGACATGATTCCCAGGGATAAGCCTCCCTGACACCAAGGGATTATTAACAAGTGCCAACTAGCAATGCATACAGGAAAAGACCTTGACTAAAACTGGGAAATATTAAATACAAGTGAGTTTTTATGACTAAGAGATTTCAAAGTGAGTCAGGAGGTCATTCCAGAGGTCACATTTATGCACATCTCAGCAGGATCTCATTGACTGCCACAGTAAACAGTGCCTCAAACAGTGGAGATCCTGAAGGCTCTAGAAACATCCAGACGCTATAAGCAGGGCAGACAAGCTCAAGAATTTGGCACCCTGCCAGTGGGCTTTACTTTGGAATTTATGCTCCCCAGTATAAGAGTTAGAGTCATTTATAATTTCCCTGCACATGGCTCTTCTGCCCCTTTTATTTGTACCTATAATAAGCAATATTCTTGCTAAATATTTGCCCCAGGGACTTAAATCTTTGGTCCATTTATGTACCAGTTGAGCCCTGAATCTCAGCAGAGTTGTAACACCTACTCTCCAGTTCATTGGACTCACCCAGGACAACTAACAAGGAGATGATGATGGACACCACCTATTTCAATTACTCATAAGACCAGCCCTCTCCTAGGAAGAACTGTCATTTCCTGAGACTTGGCCAAGAGGTGTCTCTGGATTAATTAACCCTTAGGAGGTTCCTGTACACCAAAATAAGTACCCCAGGTGTTCTTTCTGGGGAAGAACACCATATATCCCTTCTGTATTCCAGCCACTGGCTCAATCTTAATACATAAAAGGTGCTCAGTGTGTGTTGGCTGAGAGAATTTCTGTGCAACAAAATGCCCTACCTTGTTGTGAGTTTCTGAAAAATAATAATTTCAATTTAAATAACTACTATACTGAGATGCTGTGCTAAGCACTTTCATGCATGTTTGTATGAAATTCACAGAATGAACCTATGAAAACATACTACCACTACCCCCATTTTACAGGTTTGTACACTAAAGTTCAGAGTGAGTCACAGTAATGGAGCCCAGGTTGAAACACAGACTCTTGGTTTCCAAGATTGCAACTTCGAGGAAACTGCAGTGATCATTTCTCCCCACCTTTCACACAATGCCATAGCCTCCACTCTTCCAACTGCAATGGATTAGAAGCCAGCACCTCTAGTGGGAGGGAGCTCATCATTTTACAGGCATGCAGCTTTAGTTTTCAAAAGCACTGACCATGATCAAGTTACTCCTCATATAGTTCAGTTGCTTCTTTGAGCTTCCTCCCATCAATTCTGGATCTCCCCACTGGAGATACATAGAAACAGTTCTCATGCCTCTCTCACATTAGCCCTTGTACTACTAATCAATCAATCTCTTGCTGATTCCAACTAGGGAAGGTGGATCTAAAGCAAGGTAGGAGAAGGTATGTTAAAAAGTGGTCGGAGTTAAGAAAAAAATCAGTGACAATGATACTAG
The DNA here is from genome assembly GCA_004027955.1 of Chaetophractus vellerosus. Taxonomy (NCBI): domain Eukaryota; kingdom Metazoa; phylum Chordata; class Mammalia; order Cingulata; family Chlamyphoridae; genus Chaetophractus; species Chaetophractus vellerosus. The sequence goes on from PVKH010019326.1 coordinate 8,323, forward strand.
GTAACACATTATGAAGCACTTAATTCCTTTTGGTGAGCCATTTTTCCCCTCCATACTTAGTTTTCTGCCTACAAGGTTCTGAATGAAGGTAGTTCCCCATTGCTTTTAAATAGCTATCATTAGATTTGTGAACCATTATATCTACTGGTGTTGGTTGCCTAGTAAATCCTGCATCTGTATCCCATGCAGGTGAATGCCAATCTGAGAATGATTTAGTGGGTTTTGACTATGCAGTTTTGATTTCTTTACCATTAAAATGTTACTGTTCCAGGGTGAATACAAACAGGCATCTTTGTGTTTAAGGTGGGTGGTGACATGCTTGGAAGAGAGAGCTCTTGGAAAAATTGGAAAAATTATTATTTAAATCTCCTTCCTGGAGATTGGCCCCACTCTTCCTTGTAGCTCTAGGACTGAAAATGGCATTGAGTGGGGAAAAAAAAGAGGAATGACTAGTGGGTGTGAATCAGGAAAAATAGCATCATGCATTAGAGAACTTGGCCTTAGTGGCTGAAGCAAATGCTATTGGTGCCCCATCCATATCCCCTTGGCCCACACCAGAGGTCTTCTGAAGGTTCAGTGGACAATTATTGTACACACCATTGGTTTCTTATCTCAGGCATTTGTTTGTCATCCCTAAAGGCTTTCTCTGGCTTCAGGAATGGTGTCAGTCTGCATGTGGGCAGGAAGGAAAATCCAAAGAAATTTAGTGACTCCAGAAGCAAACTTAACCAACAAGGGATGGGAGTTGGTGGTTACATACCCGGCTTCCTTGATGCCCAGTGGGACAGCTATGTGCTATGTTCTACATAGTCTCCACAAGGCTCTCCAGGGAGGTTAAGCATCAGTCTCTCCTTCAATGAAGCATCCATTATTGGTTTGCCTCTCTTTCCTTCAACTTGTTTCCAGAGATTATCTCCCAGATAAACTATCAACATCCACATCTGTAGTAGTTTGGTATTGTTTATGAATTCCAAAAGTAGATATTCGATTGTGTTTGTAAACAGGCCTGTTCCTCTGGGAATGTTATATTGTATTAAATCCAGAGGTTTCATTTTTACTTGATTAAATTATTATTAGGGCTTTGATTGAGCCATGTCAGTAGGACTTGAGTCCCCACCCCCTTGGTGGACGGGGACTCACAGAGAAAATGACATAGCAGGGTAGAGAGTGTGAGTTTTTATGCTGGAGCCACAGGAAGTAAATACACAGAGAAGAACTCAGAAAGGCAGAAACATGAGGAAAAAGATAAGGCTCAGTAGACACTGCAGAGGCCCTGGAAGAGAGATGAACCATTTGCCTGAGAGTTTACAGCTGGCTTTGTGGAGAGAGCAGAAGAGCTGAGCCCAGAGAGAAATGAGCCCCAGGGAGAGAGATGAGCCCTCTAACCTACAGCTGAGAACAGAAGGAGCTGGGACCATGGAGCCTTAGGAGGAAGAGGAAAGCTGACCCTTGCAGAGACCAGCAGTCATCTTGCTCCAACACGTGGCAATAGACTTTGGTGATGGATGTGACTTATGTTTTATGGCCTTGTGATGGTAAGCTTCTACCCCAAATAATTACCCTTTAGAAAAGCTAACAAATTTCTGGTACTCTGCAACAGCACCCCTCTGGCTGACTAATTCAACATCTTGTCCTGCTGTCTGCTTTTGGAGAAACCAGAGCTAAAATTCTTCTTGTCAATATTTATATGATGACAATAATACCTACTGTATAGAGTTGGTGAGGAAATTAAATAAATAATGTGTGCAAAGTTTCAGCATGGAGCCTGGCCCAAGATTTCCACCCAAAGGAAAAAATGTAGTGCCTCCTCCTCCTTCTTTTCACTGCCTCAACCTTATTCTCATTTTCCTTTTCCTCTTCCTGATACTTCCCTTCCTGCTCTCTTCTCAAGGTGACTGGGAATTGTGTCTGAGGAGGACAATTGCTTAGTCATCAAGCAACAGAGCAATTCAAGACAAACACAAGTGGGGGAAGGGGGCACAAAAACAAGTTAGGATTTTGGGGCAAAGTTTATTAACTTTGATTAAGATAAAAGGCTGCTGTGCTTGAAGTTCACTTTCACTGGGTATTGACTTCACTGCATATGAATAGGTTAAACTGAACATACTTTGTGGGTGACAAATGAGTAATGGCAATGCTCTGCAAACTGCAGTGGTATATAAATGAGGAAAGAGATTTTTTATTTGAGTGGCAAAAAAAAAAAACTTATGGTATTATCAGATGTGGGAGTATTGGACAGGTTAGCAAGCTATGGCCTGTCGCCTGTTTTTATACATAATGTTTTTGGGTTTTTGTGGGTTTTTTTTAGATTTTTAAAAATTTTTTATTTATTATACATCCCCCCCTTTTTCCTTGTTCTTGCTGTGTTCATTTTTCTCTGCATTCCTCAGTGTCTGCTTGTCTCCCCCTGCTGGGGCGACCTGCTGAATCAGCTCACTGGCGCGGCGGCCTGCCTGCTTGTGGGGGCTCACCCTTGCTCGCAGGGACTTGCCTTTTTGCCCACCCACGTCGGCTTGCCTTCTCAAGGCAATCCGCCCATTCGAGGAGGCCCGGGGACTGAACCCGGGGCCTCCCATGTGGTAAACCAGCGCCCTACCAACTGGGCTATACAGCCGGCCCCCATATATAATGTTTTAATGGAACCCACCCGTGATCCTGTGGTGGCTGGAGACAGAATTGAGTAGTTGCAACAGAGACAGTATGGCATGCAAACCCAAAAAATATTTACTATCTGGACGTTTACAGGGAACCATTGTTGACTCCTGGTCAAGGACACTGCTGTGATTTTTTAAAAAATGGATAAAGTACAAAGAAAGCATAGACAATTTTTAAATTTTTAAAATATCTTATATGATTCCATACCATGAATGGCATGTGATACCCTTTAATTTCCCAGTTGCATATCTCTTTCCTTTGCTTTTGGTCCAAAGGACATTTTAGGGGACAATGAAGCAAGCCATCAATAAAAGCAAAACAAAATAAAAATTATACTCTCATTTTGAATTATAAGAGAGATATGGAGATACAGGTTGGAAATGACAGGATTTGACAAGTAAATATTGTTGATGAATGAGTAGCCATCACACCCCCACCTCTATCCCTATGGGCAAGTAAAATCTATTCCAAGAGTTGTCCAGGCCTTTGCAGCTCTATATATAACACACATGATCTTTTTAAAAACAACCCAAAATATACATAATGCATGCTCATATTCTTAAACTGATCTGTTACCAATGCTATAAAAAGATTGCATATATTTCTATTTTCCCAAAATGTCTTTCTTTTTCCCCAACACCAACTATTTTTTCTCCCTTACAGAGCTCCAGAAATTCTGGAGATCTTCCTAAAAAAAAAAAGAAAAAAACAGGTCTGAACATGTTATTCCATTGCCTGAAAACTTCAAGGGTTATCTTTTTATACAATGCTAATTTCAAATACGTTGATTCTCAATGTCTACTTCAGTTTTCAATCCCATATTATAATACACAATCTCTCCACACCATATTGCATACCTAATGCCATTCTCTTTTCCTGCCATTCTCTGAACAGGTTTTTGTTCCCTATTAATCTCTTAGAATTTCCTCCTTTCTAACTCCCGGGTAAATATTGCCTACTCCTAGAGGCCTTCCTGAGTCCTGTTGGTCAGAATTAATCTCTGCATTCTTTTCCGTATCAGTTAATACTCATTTCATCTACTCACTTGCTGAAGCCAGAGATTGGAATCATTCTTTTTTTTTTCTTTATTTTTAAGGAAGCTTAAGAGTACATAAATGTTACATCAAAAATATAGAGGATTCCCATATACTCCACCCCTCCCCCTCCCACACTCTCCCCAATTAACGACATCTTTCATTAGTGTGGTACATTTGTTTCCACTGGTGAACACATATTGAAGGATTGCTAGTAATCATGTTCTTAATTTACTCTATGGTTTACACTTTGCACTGCACAATTTTATAGGTTTTGACAAAATGTATAATGGCTTGTATCTGTCATTGCAATATCATGCAGAACAATGTAATCATTCTTAAACTTCCTCTCATTCACCCCCAATTTCCTATCCATCATGCAGCCTTGTCCAGCCAACTCTCAACATATATATTAAGTCTGTCGTGCCTACTTTAATCCATGATCATCTCGCCGCTGGGCAACAGTTTATCTTTCCTTCTCATATCCTTTATTGCTTCCTTCCTGTCCATTCTCCACTCTGAGGTAAACTAATCTTTTTGGAAAACCAAGTCAGATCACATTATTCCTCTGCTTAAACTTCTTGGTAGTTTCCCTTTGTACCTGGAATGACATTCAGATATCTTAATGAGCTCCGCAAACTCATTTGTGATCAAGGCCCAACAACCCCACTCCAGCTATGCCCGAACTCACCCTACTCCTATACTAACTGTGTGCCAACATCAGAAAGGTTGCAATATTTTTCCTTACAACTTGAATATTTTTTTCTTCACTCTTTAGTTACTTTCCTACATCCTTCATGGATAACAAACAAAATGTTGATTCATTTGAGATGTTTTTCATATCTCTTGAATCCATATGATGGTCACCCTATTACCTCGTTTCAAGACACTCAGTTTTCTTCATTCCTAGACTTACTGAAGCTTGTCACTTTATTTATTTATTTATATGATTAACTCTAAAATGTTTGTCTTTCCAACTGGGCTGTAAGCTATGTGAATTTAGGAACCATGTTGTCTTGTTCAATTCTCTAAACCCAATGTTTAGCAGACAAGAATATCTTGTTGACTATTTGCTCAAAGAAGAAATTAACAAATGAATAATTGGATAAATGAATTATATATTGTGTTGAATATAAGTCATCCTGTTGGACTCAATTTATTGCACTTTTAACAGCTTATCTGATATTGGAATTTTTTTCAAAGTACATGCCTGTTTCCATCTCTGAATTGTAGGAATTTAAGGGCAGGCAGCAAAAAAGTATTCATCATGGCATCCTCCACAGGTTCTAGAAGTTGGCTACAGGCCCTTAATTAATAGTCAATGGGAATCAAATGCCTTACTTGATTGAATATAATATAACCTTCTTGAGGACATAAGTATATTGTATACAACTTTGACTCTTTAGTGGCTGACATAGTAAGTATTGAATAAATGTTTGATGAGTAGATATACATGCTTGCATGTATCTTTATCAAGAAGTCAACATGTCAGCACTCTATAAACTAGTATAAGGATGCACAAGCAAGAAAGATTTAGCCTTTTTCTTTTTGCTATCCCCCTGTTAGCAGTGCTGTGTCACTTTCTTCCAGGTTCAGTGCCGTTCATTAAATGTGTGGTAAAGTCTCCATATGCAGTCACTGTGCTTGGCCTTGAAGACTGGAAAGGTGTAGAGACACATCAATCTATAATGACGATACCTGTGTGGTATATGCTCTTTGGTGTCCCATCCAGATACCCTTCATAGGACTAGTGCATCCAGGCTCTAACTGTTGGGATTGCTGGATGCTAAGATTCACAGCTGCCCTCTTTCTTGGGAGAACTACACTTAATTGCCCAGTACCACCCCACCCTCTACCGCTAGGGGCGTTCGTGGCCAAATGGATACTGAGATAAAAATGGAGGCCTTCTTACCTTGAAGGGACACAATTCAGTGGTGTGGTTAGTGCCCACAGCGCCCTTTTCCTGTGGATCATACCAAAGCTGGGCTGCATCTGAAATTACATCTGTGCTTGGCTCTTTCCTCCTTTTCCTTACCCTGCTTCACTCCCTCCTTTAAGGTTTTTCCTGTTGAATTCCCCCTCTGTAAATCACAGGGACCAAATCCCTTTCTCAGACCCTGCTTCTAGAGATGCAACCAAGCCAGCAAGGGATAAATGCTTTGATAGGGGAGGTGCATAGGGCTTGGGAGCATAGCAGAGAGGTGTCCAATGTGATCTAGACATAGAGGGCCTGGGATTGTTCTCTAGCAGAGGGAGTCTGAGCTAAATATTCTTGATAGCTATGGAATATTTAAAAATTATAGAAAAGTACAATGGAAAGATAATAGAATAAGACACTCACATACTCCCAGCCTGGATTTAAATAATGTCAACATTTTTTCATAAACAGAGTTTTGATTTCCACCTGTGGCCCTGGTGTTGGGAAGCTGGTGGTCAAATCCCCATTTCACAGACAGGGCATTCCTGAAGGCTTCTGTTACCTCCTGAGAACCTCTTTGTTGCTAAAATGTGTCCTTTCTCTAAGCCGAACTCAACATGTAAATGCATTACCTTTCCCCCAGCATGGGACATGACTCCCAAGGAATAGCTTCCCTGGCACCAAGGGATTACTACCAAGTACCAACTAGCAATGAAACTGGAAAAAGACCTTGACCAAAAGGGAGAAATAGTAAAAACAAATGAGTTCATATGGCTAAGAGATTTCAAAGTGAGTAGGGAGGTCATTCCAGAGGTTATGCTTATGCATGCCATGACTTAACAGGATCTCATTGACTGCCAAAGTAAATATTGCCTCAAATAGTGGAGACATCCAGACATCCAGCTCAGGAGTTTTGTTCCCTGCCAGTGGGCCCCACTTGGGAATTTATGCT